>LUCW03000652.1:0-25513 GCA_001586965.3 Sphaeroforma sirkka
AAACCAATGTAGTATCTCAATTGATCTTGATATTTTAGACTGACCGGAGGCCGTATTTCTACATAGCCCCAGTAGCTTTTTTAGAACTACGAACGTACGTTAAGATACGATCTAGTTGGTAAAGCGAAAACCAAAAGTAAAACGGTTTCGGTCATGACTTATCGAGTAAGTATGTGCCTATATGTACGAGTTCAAGACTCATGTTGTACTCTATGTCGTTTAGTATTTGGTCCAGTAACCATTTCCGATGTAGGCGCCTTATGTTTATTATTTGGTAAGGTAATAGCCAAAGGCTGTTCTTCATTAGTAAGTAAGTTTGAACAATTTTCTGCACTGTTGGTAAGCAGATCAGAAAGTTTAGTCACGTAGGAAGTAGGTGGCAAATAGGGAATTTCAGATCCGTCAGGGTTTGTAGTCACCTGAGGAAACCCTTTTCGTTTATCTCGTGTGTTCTTATGTAAACGCTTGTTCCATTTCTTATTAAAGATACGAAGAAAGTCGCGAGATTCACGAAATGCATCGGAGGTTAGTAAGCTACTGTCCCATCCATGAAACGGGTCTTGTAGTAAGTGTAACCGTCTTCGGATGTTTTGTCAATTATATCTTTGACTTGTGACTCCATAACTGGTATATCAGAATCAAATGAGCGAGCGAATGAGAGTTCGGAGGTAGGGATACGGTGAGTGCCTGATTGGTTGCGCTAGTACCATCAATGTTATTCACTTCGTAAGTATCACTCTTCTCACCATGGTAGGAACTAACAAAAGGTCCTATCGTCTTAGAAGAGAGTTCGGTAACGTTGGCGTTTCGATTTATAATGTTAACGTAATCGCCGACTTTGAACTGAACAATGTTCTTAGTGTTATTCCATCGGTCATACGCTTTAAGTAGGACGCGATTCTTGTGCTCGAGTAAACAGGGGTAAACAACGTTCTGCATATGCTCGATCTTTTTTGTAGCCACGGGGTAGCGTGTTTCTCGGGCGCAGTTTTATCAAACGTTGCTTGTAATTCACTATAGCGGCCAAAGAAATAGTGAAACGGAGTGTTCCAGTTTGAGGATTCATGCAGTTATTCATTTGAGTCTGAACCCATTTCAAATGATAAGGCCACATATCCTCAACGTCGTCTAGTGCGGTACGCAAGAGTTTCTTAAGTTCTCTATGACGTGTCTCATTTGCACCCTGCGTTTGAGGTTTGTAAGGAACACCACGCCTATGGGTCATGCCTGATACGAGTATAAGTGCCTCCATTACGTCGGTACAAAACTCACTACCGTTATCAGAACATAGTACTCGGGGAAACCGAAGTCATTAAAGACGTGATAGCATAATTCTGCCACTGTTTGTGGACGTTTGTTCGGTATTGCATAAAGCAAGTTATAGCCCGAAGCCACACATAAGAAATGACAGATATATACATCGCCAGTATGCTTGGATCGCGGGAGTTTAACCAAATCGACTATGACTCGGCGCATCGGTTGGTCTTCTGTCACACTTTTAGGGGTGCCCAACCGTATCGCTTGATCTGGTTCTTTTCACAATCAGTACAGCGTCGGTATACTTCACGTATGGTTTCTTTCAGCGCCGGGTGATCAAGCCCTGCACGAATAGCCATTTTATAAGTATGCTCATATGCTCGATGCGTTAAATTATGTATAATTTTAACTCTACTTTCGAACTCCTCTAAGTCAGTCAGATTCTGCGTAACGCTGGCTGGATGAACCATAGTCCTGTTGGAAAGGGCAACCTCAGTATCAGGAGGGGTAGAGTCTGAGATACATAATTGACAACATTGGATTGTTGAAGTATCTTCTTCAGTTGTTTCGCAACTCCTGGCTGTTCTTTAAGCAGCGCTTTAAGTAGTTGAGTGCGAGCTTCAGGTTCTCTTAGAGTTTTGAGTCTTTGATCCATGGCCTTAGCTAGTTCCATGTTTTTTACGATCTAATGCCGTTTCAATCGGCATTACCTCGACTACAATCTTGTTGGGTGCATGTGTTGTACGAGTCTTGAGCTTTTGTTCAAACTCTTTGGAGACTCCTCTAGTTTAGCTAAGAATTCGGTTGAGGGTTTCCACTTAGTGGTACCTGCAGGACCGATGCGACAAACAATGGTGTGTCTCCAAGGCGTCTTCTTAATAGAATAGGATCCCTGATACAAGAACGTGTCGGTTTCACGGTCGACATAAATAGGTTCGTCTTGAATCATATTAATTAAATCACGTATCCATGGGTCGGAGTTACGTAAGGGACAACACAGCGTAATGGTAGATTTAGTAATATTAACATAATTTAACAACTGTGCGATAAGTTGACAAGGTGGGTTAGCCCACGCATTATGCTTTGATAAGTCAAGCTGAAATGCATCACCTTTAGGATGAGTCAACGACCTATATTCAGAAACCTGTTTGTTATGTTCTGCGGCGAACATATCAACAGTAAATGGACCCCATCGTGATTGAGCGAGGTTAAACCATTTCTTATTTAGCATCCAATCGGTTGCTAATAACTCTTTGACTGTTTTCTGGTAGTCGGGCACAAGTCGAGCGAGCATGTCAGGAAGATGGTTATGTATTCCTGGTATGTGTGTTATATTAAAAGCGAACTTGGCAATAATGTCATGCCAGCGGCTCACCAACTGTGAATCAGGGTTCATATCTTTTAAGTATGTTAAAGACTTTTGATCACAGGCGACAGTAAAGTAACTTCCATAAAGGTAGTCTTTAAACTGTCTTAGCGCAGTAACTATAGCAAGGAGCTCTTGTTTAACGGTAGGGTAATTCCGTTGACTCTTATTATAACTCTTGCTAAAGAATTGTATGTAGCGCGGTTTACCATTTATCGTTTGGTAAAGCACTCCACCTACCGCTCGATCTGAAGCGTCGGTTGCTACTTGGAATGGGACACCATCCACAGGGTACTGCATGATGGGTGCGTCCATTACTTTACTTTTGACTAGTTTAAATGCATCATCACATTCTTTAGTCCAAAGCTTTCCCAAAGGTCCTTTGTTCAGCCGTAGGTGACTGAAAGGCTTTAAGTAATGAGAAAGATGCGGTACCGAATCCGAGAAGAAGTTAACAAACCCACACACAGAGTTCACATCTCTTCCAGTAATTGGTGTTGATAAATCCAACAGAAACTGTTTCTTGCCAGGATCAATTTCTACCCCTGCTGCAGATACTTTGTAGCCAAGTAAGTGTATAGTATCTTTAGCAAAAGAACACTTGTCTTCGTTAATCTTAAGTTTAGCATGATTAAGTCGCTTTAAGACTTCTTTAACGAGTTTAGCATGTTCATGTGCTGTCTTTGTAAAGATAACTATATCATCTAAATAGACTGATACGTTATACGACAGGTCCGCAAATAGTTCCATCATAACTTGTTGGAAGAAAGAAGGTAACATGTGTAAGCCTTCAGGTGCACCTTTAAACTGTTACTTCTTACCTTGCCAAGTAAAGGAAAAAGTATTTCCTATGAGGCTCATATATCTGTAGTTGATGGAATGCAGCTTTTAAGTCTATCTTGGAAAGATAGTCGCACCCTCCATTTTGCGTAGTATCTCGCTTATCTTAGGTAGGGGAAAACTATGTTGCGGAATTAGTTTGTTGATTGGCGACAGGTCTAGTACTACTCTTGTTCTACTAAACGTTCCATCAGATTTATATTGATCGACCGCTAAGAGAGCTAAGTTAACTGGGGTTGCATCATAATTGATTTCAATTAGACCCTGTTTTAACCAATCTTCGATTTGGGTTTTGACAACGTCTTTGTGTCTCCAACTCACGTAGTTATGTGAAGGACACTTTAACTTAGAGAAGTCGACGTTTGTTAAGTCAAGTCTAACGTACCCATTAGAGAACTTAAACATACACCAGTCAGTTATTGCAATCTTCCTGTTTTGTATAATTAAGTCCATAATTATATCGGTGAAGTGCGGAATCATATCCTTTGCTTCACCTTCCGGAGGTTTAGGTATCTTTAACATATTATCATCTGACTGATCTTTATTCGGGTCTAGCCCATTAGGCAGACCAGTGAGTGTTATACCTAAACTGAGAAGATCAGTCATACCTATAATTAAATCGTATTTCTGAGACATGTCAGTAACGATTAGGTGAGTCTTCACTTCTCTTCTATCTGACAGCATTATGTGTGCATAGTCAATGGCTTGTTCGCAAGTAGTAACTTTGCCATTTCCCAAGATTAAATCAGTTGTTTCGTTATGGACAGCCATATCTGTAGCGTAGGCTACTCGGCATGAGATAGCAGAGACTTCAGCCCCTGGATCAAATAGTGCCATAACTTTTTTTCTCCATTTACGAAAACTGTTTGAAAGATACGTTCATCTCCTTTGGTATAGATTTTATTGAACATTTTCTCATAATCTTGCTCTAGTGCGCACATATGGTACTGTCAGTGCTTAACTTGGACGTCCGGTAAGTCCTTGCAATCCTCTTTGTGCCAACCGTTAGTACCCTTGCAAGTAGCACACTCTTTCATATAGTGTCCAAAATCTGGCTTGCCTGGTGCACACTTAACAGGGTCGTGTCTACCATTCCACTTGCCATTACGTTTTGTGAGGTTGTAACCACACTTCTTGCAAGGTGCTCTCACCTTCTTATCACCTTTCGGTTCGGTAGAAGTAGAGCCAGTACCCCCCTCCAGTAGTAGTGCGAGGTTTCTTAGTACTACGCGCAGTATTAGTCTCTACTGCGTTTCGCTTAGTGGGCTGGGTGTAGCTCGTGGTACTAAGTACTCTAGTAGAGGAATTGGTATGCTTGTGTACTATCTTCTCAAAGACAGACCAAGGCATAGATCGCAAATCACCATAGGCGATGATGTCATCATTGACTTTCTTAAAGAGGTTAGCTCCCAGAGTCTCCATCATCTGACAAATTAATAAATATTCGCCAGTATAGGTACGACCACCCATCCGAGTATTCATATGTGTCATATGAGCTAGAGCACCTCGAATAGTGGTATCGTTCGCAAAGGACTTGCGAGACTCTAGAAGTTCACGGTCACGTGCATCTTCAAAAAAAAGGTGTTAAGTATATTATCACGCAACTGGTGCCAGGGTAGGGCTTTCCAGTTGGTCTCATGAGCCTTCAAGATAGTTCGCCATTCACCTGGCTCACAGAAATGAATAAAGGCATTCATCATCTGCTTATCCCTAAGGCTGGCAGACTCCTTAAGTTGGTCGAAGGCCTTCAGTGTCTCCACTGTACTCTCATTAGTAGAGAAATCGACCTCAGCCTGCGCGTTACCTAGCTGCTTTATAAAGCTCGGTTCTAAGTGTTCACGAGGCTCATGCTCAGTGCTACGGGCTGCTAGTAGTGCCAAGATGGTGTCTATTTCCTTTCTCTTGTTATCGATTAGATAGCGAATGTTATCCGCTTTCCTATCGTCAAGGTCAGAGTCATTCAATAGACGGTCCTCAAGGACTTGCATACCAGAGCGTAATAGCCTGAGACGAGTATGTCTGGTTCTCACTTCCTCATCCTCAGGACTAGAGCGGGAACTCTCTAACGAGGTACTGGTGTAGCGATTGCCAAAATCGTGATTACCAGGGTTAGTTGGCAAATGAGGGTCGATATTACGAGGATGGTAAGCCTCATCGAGTTCCATACGATCATATCCTCTGACAGGGTTAGGTTTGTCAAGAGGATGGTCGATGGTAGCATCAGAGCTATAAAGATTAAATATTGAAATATTATCTCTCTCGCCAGTGGTAACTGGCTTATTGGTAAACATACTGGCTGGTAAACCAGTAGGTCTCGGGTTCGAAACCCGGCCCGAATTTTTTTCTTCTTCTTCGGTATAGGAAGAATATCAGCCAAGTGGGACACGATAGAGGGGTCCACAACTGCTGCTGCCGCTAGCTCCTTCAAGAGCGCTTCAGTGCGGTTCAATTGGCGTCGAGATTGAGAGGATCCAACCACTCGTTGTCGAGTTATGGCGTCCTCAGCTTCGGCCCCAAGATTTGAGCTGAATGGAATGGCTTCTCCATCGATGGCGAAACCGAAATTTTCGGACAGGTCCAATACTTCCTTTTCACGCCGGATTTGTGCTGAAGTGTCCTTTAGATGTGGAGTTATAATGCCCCCGACATTCGTATCCACGAATTTTCCAGCCTTTCGACGTTTATCCCCAATATTTGACGGCACGTGGTCAGGGGGCAAGCTGGGGTCCTGAGCTTCACTCCTAGGTGATACACGGACGCTGGCGAGCCTTTCCGCGGTAGTAGATACCTCTTCTTCCAAGGCTTTAGGATCCGACGAGTCATCCTCAGAATAATCCTCTGTATCAACCTCAGAATTTGCTTCCCCAACAGTATCCTCGGCAGGCTCAACTCCAGACAGGCTAGGTGTTTCCACAGGGACGTCAGGAACCTCGGCAGGCTTAGCAGGCTTAGAGCTAGCGGCTCCCTTGCCTTTAGAAGTACCCTTAGCCATAGTATTTGCTGGATAGTAAATCGATGTCAGACAGTCTAGAAGCAGTACACTACTGTAACTACTAAATAACTGAAAAATATGTAAACTTCGATGGAAATTACTAAGTTTCAAACTATATTAAACTAAAATACAATTTAGTCAGTTAGGATTTAGCAGTGGTAGCTTGTGTAAGAATGATCGGGACTGCCTCTTGTTAAGAGCCTAAATATCCTCGATCACACAGGGCGTACCTCTAGCTGTTCTTTATTGAATAATTTTCACTAGAAGTACTAAGTGTTCATGACCACTTGCCTAATTTGTAAATAGACATAATTACGTAAGTCACGTTAATACATTAGCTGATATAAATAAAGTTCCATCTGAAGAAAAGTTAAAAAAAGAAAAAGACTTATTGGATTTTGGAGATTGGCGGGAGGACGAAATTCTATAAGTAGTAGTTCGGAGTATATAAAATTTAGTTTATAATATCCTACATCTACTAATGTCTCAAATAGGTCCAAGTAGATGAGTCATACCAAATACTCAGGCTATTGGAGCCATCAAAGTGAATTTAGAACACTGGAAATATTGGAAAAAGAGCTTGTACTAAATTATTTAAAATACAAATAAAAACCAATGTATTATCTCAATTGATCTTGATATTTTAGACTGACCGGAGGCCGTATTTCTACACCTTAAGGATAAGCAGATGATGAATGCCTTTATTCATTTCTGTGAGCCAGGTGAATGGCAAACTATCTTGAAGGCTCATAAGCCCAACTGGAAAGCCCTACCCTGGCACCAGTTGTGTGATAATATACTTAACACCTTTTTTGAAGATGCACGTGACCGTGAACTTTTAGAGTCTCGCAAGTTCTTTGCGAACGATACCACTATTCGAGGTGCTCTAGCTCATATGACACATATGAATACTCGGATGGGTGGTCGTACCTATACTGGCGAATATTTATAAATTTGTCAGATGATGGAGACTCTGGGAGCTAACCTCTTTAAGAAAGTCAATGATGACATCATCGCCTATGGTGATTTGCGATCTATGCCTTGGTCTGTCTTTGAGAAGACAGTTCACAAGCAAAGCTTTGGACTAAAGAATGTGATGATGCATTTAAACTAGTCAAAAGTAAAGTAATGGACGCACCCATCATGCAGTACCCTGTGGATGGTGTCCCATTCCAAGTAGCAACCGACGCTTCAAATCGAGCGGTAGGTGGAGTGCTTTACCAAACGATAAATGGTAAACCGCGCTACATACAATTCTTTAGCAAGAGTTATAATAAGAGTCAACGGAATTACCCTACCGTTAAACAAGAGCTCCTTGCTATAGTTACTGCGCTAAGACAGTTTAAAGACTACCTTTATGGAAGTTACTTTACTGTCGCCTGTGATCAAAAGTCTTTAACATACTTAAAAGATATGAACCCCGATTCACAGTTGGTGAGCCGCTGGCATGACATTATTGCCAAGTTCGCTTTTAATATAACACACATACCAGGAATACATAACCATCTTCCTGACATGCTCTCTCGACTTGTGCCCGACTACCAGAAAACAGTCAAGGAGTTATTAGCAACCGATTGGATGCTAAATAAGAAATGGTTTAACCTCGCTCAATCACGATGGGGTCCATTTACTGTTGATATGTTCGCCGCAGAACATAACAAACAGGTTTCTGAATATAGGTCGTTGACCATCCTAAAGGTGATGCCTTTGTGCAGCCGTAGGTGACTGAAAGGCTTTAAGTAATGAGAAAGATGCGGTACCGAATCCGAGAAGAAGTTAACAAACCCGCACACAGAGTTCACATCTCTTCCAGTAATTGGTGTTGATAAATCCAACAGAAACTGTTTCTTGCCAGGATCAATTTCTACCCCTGCTGCAGATACTTTGTAGCCAAGTAAGTGTATAGTATCTTTAGCAAAAGAACACTCGTCCTCGTTAATCTTAAGTTTGACATGGTTTAGTCGCTTTAAGACTTCCTTAACGTGTTTGGTGTGTTCATGTGCTGTCTTTGTAAAGATAACTATATCATCTAGATATACTGATACGTTATCCGACAGGTCCGCAAATAGTTCCATCATAACTTGTTAGAAGAAAGAAGGTAACATGTGTAAGCCTTCAGGTGCACCTTTAAATTGGTACTTCTTACCTTGCCAAGTAAAGGAAAAGTATTTTCTATGCGGCTCATACATTTGTAATTGATGAAATGCAGCTTTTAAGTCTACCTTGGAAAAGATAGTCGCACCTTACATTTCGCGTAGTATCTCGCTTATCTTTGGTAAGGGAAAACTATGTTGCGGAATTAATTTGTTGATTGGCGACAGGTCTAGTACTACACTTGTTTTACCGAACGTTCCATCAGAATTATATTGATCGACCGCTAAGAGAGATAAGTTAACTGGGGTTGCATCATAATTGATTTCAATTAGACACTGTTTTAACCAATCTTCAATTTGGGTTGTGAAAATGTCTTTGTGTCTCCAACTCACGTAGTTATGTGAAGGATACTTTAACTTAGAGAAGTCGAAGTTTGTTTAGTCAAGCTTAACGTACCCGTTAGAGAATTTAAACATACACCAGTCAGTTATTGCAATCTTTCTGTTTTGTATGATTAAGTCCACAATTATATCGGTAAAGTGCAGAATCATATCTTTTGCTTCTCCTTCCGGAGGTTTAGGTATCTTTAACATGTTATCATCTGACTGATCTTTATTGTGTCTAGCCCATTAGGCAGACCAGTGAGAGTTACACCTAAACTGAGAAGATCAGTCACACCTATAATTAAATCGTATTTCTGAAACATGTCAGTAACGAATAGGTGAGTCTTTACTTTTCTTCTATCTGACAACATTATGTGTACACAGTCAATGGCTTCTTCGCAAGTGGTAACTTTGCCATTACCCAAGATTAAAGTAGTTGTTTCGTTATGGATAGCCATATTTGTAGCGTAGGCTACTCGGCGTGAGATAGCAGAGACTTAAGCCCCTGGATCAAAAAGTGCTAGAACTTTTTCTCCATTTACATAAACGGTTTGAAATATATGTTCATCTCCTTTGGTATAGATTTCATTGAACTTTTTATTATAATCTTACTCTAGCGCACACATATAAAACTGTCAGTGCTTAGCTTGGACGTCCGGCATGTCCATGCAATCATCTTTGTGCCAACCGTTAGTACCCTTGCAAGTAGTCCACTCTTTCATATAGTGCCCAAAGTTTGGCTTGCCTGGTGCACACTTAGCAAAGTCGTGTTTACCATTCCACTTGCCATCACGTTTAGTGAGGTTGTAACCATAATTCTTGTAAGGTGCTCTCACCTTCCTTTTACCCTTTGGTTGAGTAGAAGTAGAACCCTTACCAGCTCCAGCAGTAGTGCGAGGTTTCTTAGTATTACGCGCAACGTTATTCTCTGTCGCGGTACGCTAGCGGGCTGGGTAAAGCTCAAAGTACTATATACTCTAGTAGATGAGTTGGTGTGCTTTTGAACTATCTTCTCAAAGACAGACCAAGGCATAGATCGCAAATCACCATATGCGATAATATCATCATTGACCTTCTTAAAAAGGCTAGCCCCCAGAGTCTCCATCATCTGACAAATTAATAAATATTCGCCAGTATAAGTACGACCTCCCATCCGAATGTTCATACGTGTCATATGAGCTAGAGCACCTCGAATAGTAGTATCGTTCGCAAAGGACTTGCAAGACTCTAAAAGTTCACGGTCACGTCACGAGGTTCACGCTCAGTGCTACGGGTTGTTAGTGCCAAGATGGAGCCTATCTCCTTTCTCTTGTTTTCGATTAGATAGTGAATGTTATCCGCTTTCTTATCGTCAAGGTCAGAGTTATTCAATAGACGGTCGACAACGACTTGCATACCAGAACGCAATAGTTTTTGTCTGGTTCTCACTTCCTCGTCTTCAGTGCTAGAGTGGGTACTCTCTAGTGAGGTACTGGTATAACGATTACCAAAGTCATGATTACCAGGGTTAGATGGTAAATGAGGGTCGATGTTATGAGGGTGGTATGCCTCATCGATCTCCATACGATCATAGCCTCTGACAGGGTTAGGTTTGTCGAGAGGGTGGTCGATTGTAGCTTCCGAGTTATAGAGATTGAGTCTTGAGGTTGTACCCACTTCACAAGCAGTAACTGGCTCAGTGGTAACTTTGTTGGCTGTAAAACCAGAGAGCCTCAGGTTGGAACCCCGGCTCGGAATATATACTTTTTTTCGGTATAGGAAGAATATCGGCCACGTGGGATATGATCGAAGGGTCAGAAACTGTAGCGGCGGCTAGCTCCTTTAAAAGCTCATCTTTGCGGTTTAAATGACGTCGAGATTGAGAAGATCCAACCACTCGTTGTTGAATTATGGCGTCCCCAACATTTGCGTTCCCAACATTTGCGTCTTCCGCCTCAACATTTGGTGGCGAGGCATTCAATGAAATTTCACGCAATGGAACGCCACCATCTTTGTTAATAGGTGAATTGGGCTGACTTTTAGTAGTAATACCGTCGATCTCGAGACGATTCCTCCACTTGTTCAGGAGATATAGCCTTTCCGATATCTGACTTTTCGCGGTCAGGTGGCGAGCTGAGTCCCTGGGCTGCACTACTAGGAGACACACGGACGCTGGCGAGCCTTTCTGCGGCAATTGAGAACTCCTCTTCTAAGGCTTTAGGGTCCAACGAGTCATCCTCAGAGAGTTTTCATCAGAACCAAGCTCAGAAACGGCGTCCTCTATAGCTTCAACGGCAGGCTCAGTACCAGACGGACCAGCGTCCCCAGTAACCTCAGGAACCTCAACAGGCTTAGGCGCTAGCGTCTCCCTTGCCTTTAGAATTTTCTTTAGCCGTAGTAATAGCTCAAGAACAGGAAAATTAACAAGGTCTAGGTATAGTAACTAACTTAAGGATAGTAATAGCCACTATGAGGTAGTATAGAATACTTACAGCCCTGTCGCTGGATAGTAAGCAATTATTAGACAGTCTAGAAGCAGTACACTACGGTAACTACTAAATAACTGAAAAATATCAAACTTCGATGGATATTTCTTTGTTTTAAACTATGTTCTATAAACTAAGATACAATTTAAGTCAGTTAGGATTTATCAGTGGTAGCTTGTGTAAGAATGATCGGGACTGCCTCTTAGTAAGAGCCTAAACAACCTCGATCACACAGGACGTACCTCTAGCTGTTCTTTATTAAATAATTTTCACTAGAAGTACTAAGTATTCATGACCACATGCTCAATTTTTTAGATAGACATAATAAGGTAAGTCAAGTTAATACATTGGCTAATATAATAAAGTTCCATCTGAACAAAAGTTAAAAAAGAAAAAGACTTATTGGATTTTGGAGATTTGGCGGGATGACCAAAACCTGTAAGTAGTAGTTCAGAGATTATAGAATTTAGCTTATAATATCCTACATCTACTATCGTCTCAAATAGGTCCAAGTAATTGAGTCATACCATATACTCAGGCTATTGGAGCCATCAAAGAATTTAGAACACTTTGGAAATATTTGTAAATGAATTTGTATTAAATTATTTTAAATACAATTAAAAACCAATATGTTATCTCATTTGATCTTGATATTTTAGACTGACCGGAGGCCGTAATTATACAATACGATGCTATAGCAAGGCGAACCTCTGAGTAATATTATTATATGTTTGTCTACTAACCTGATTTCATGATCTAGGTAAATGGTGAGCATGCACTGGCGAAAATATATTCGGATATGTTATGCGTTTGAAAGTAACTATTGTAAGGTTATTTATTGTATATAGGAACCTCGGATCTGTCTTATAATATAAAGCACAAATACGATTTTTCCTCACATAATTATGTTGATTCTATAGAGTATGATTGCATTCGATTGAATGTGATCTCATCATGTCATCTACTTGTGCGTGTTAATCTGTGTAGTGTTTAACATGCGGAAGCCATGTAGTTGTTACGCACATGACCTCCGCTACTATGTGTGAAAGATGAGGATCGTAACGTGCTTATTAGCTGAGGTATCCATATTTGTATATATGTTATGTGTTGGTTATTGTATATTAACGTAACCTAACGTTTATTTGAAAACGCTTTAAGAAATGTAGAGAAATTAGGCCCATTCAAAGGCCACGTAGTTTTTTTGAATATATAAGTAAACGCGCGTGATTATAAGCGTAAAACGCATATGACTAAAAGAAATGCGTTTAGGACAAAATAGTAAATTTCTCGCCTCCTCGTTGCCGAAGGTGCGGATGCCTATCAGTACTGACTTCCTTCCTTTTTTATCACAGGTTCGACGAAGCATATAGATGCCCATCTCATTAATAAACGATTTCTATATGCGGCCTCTACCTGTCGTGCGTAGCCAACCCATTCATATGTGTTGTATAACATCTTCTCGTGTTTAAATATAACTTGTCTCCTGATGTGTTTCTGATTGTGTGAGTGAGTGTGGTGTGGTGTCCTCTGAAGCAGACTCGAGTTGGGCGTGCTTTCGGTGACTCCGTCACAGCGCCTTATACGTTCCGGCTTCTACGTAATAGTGTTGCATGTTTCGACGCTTGCGTAATAATGTTACACATGATCCGCGTCCGCCTCCTACGCAATAATGCTACATGTTCCGACTTGTTACGTAATAATGCTTACATGTTCTGACTGTTGCGTAATGATGTTGTATATATACCGCCATCTACGTATGATGTAACACGTCCCAACTTTTACGTAATAATGGTATCCAACTCAACACCACTCAGGGCGACTATGCAACACGCTCGAGGCTGCGGTTGCTCACCGACTTAAGTGCTCACGCAAAGTTCAATGCGCCGTATCCTCAGGGTTGCTCGCCTCTGAGTAAAAATTTACAGGGTGCTCGCCCGCATTCTCAGCATCTAAATATTGTTTAATGACTTTCTGTGTCGTGTATTTATGTCCAAAGTGATTTGCCATGTATATGCATGTATAGTATTGGGTTGTGACATTCGCGTCGCGTCATGAACACTATGTCGCATTGCCAGCGTAACAATGAGATGTATTAAAGTATTTCTTTTTAATGATCGTATATCGTAATATAAAAACAGTATCTACTATAATTATGTATATATGTATGGAAATTTTAGTATCTTATTGCAATTATGCTGAAGTGTCGAAGCCGTTGTGCTTGACCTATTCGATTAATATATGATATATAAGACTATTGTTATGTGATCTTGTATATTCCTTGCAAGTACAGTGTTCATGCCTCGAAGTCTATGCAAGAGGGCTTTATTTCGAAGCCGTTGTGCTTGACCTATTCGATTAATATATGATATATAAGACTATTGTTATGTGATCTTGTATATTCCTTGCAAGTACAGTGTTCATGCCTCGAAGTCTATGCAAGAGGGCTTTATTACAACAATGTTCGAGTGTGTATCTCTCGTGCGGTCGTCACCCATGTGGGAGAACCCACTAACCAGCGCACCAGGTACTCCGATTGCTGAGTCACCTCATTATGGCAGTGTGATATGATGTGCCGGAATTTCAATCCTCCTTCTCTCCACAACGATTCTTCTAGTGGTGGCTCCGTAGCGCGGTGAACTAGCCGAATAATCTCCACGTTATCTGGACGGTCTCTGAGCTCCGGTGGTATGTTGTCATCTTTCGCTCGTAGATGGTAACTCTGATTCACACGATTAAAAATGACGTATAAGCGCAACAAATGTTTCATGGCTTTGGTAGTCGCTCCCTGTGCGAGAATCATAATTAAATAAAATTTCCGCATCTGGTCAGTGGCCTCCGCCATAGCGTCGGCGTTTGGCAGGATCGTCTTTTCAAGGTCATCCAATCGCTTAAGCCATGTATCATTCGTTGTCAGAATATGATCAGGTAAGTCACAATCAGTCATATCTGCAAACAAAACATACCGGCGACCAAAGTAAACACTAAATGGTGCTGACTTGTGCCGTCGTGATATCCGGAGGTTCTGGTAAAGCATAGTGAAGGGTAAACGCTCATCCCACAATTCCAGACAGCCAACACAAAGCGCACGCACACATTTGTGAATTTCTTTGTGTCAGCGCTCTGCCGCACCCAATGTTTGAGGACTGTATGGTTGAGATGTCCTGTGTATGATTCTCAGTGCTCGTGTTATAGACCTTAAAATGTTGTTGATAAAATCAGTCCCCTTGTCACTCTGAATCTTCCAAGGAAAGCCATGCTCACCAAATACAGAAACTAACTCTTTCGCTACCGTCTTAGCATCTTTTGCAGGCAGCGCCCGTAGAATAGAGTATCCGGATGCTACATCCAAGATATGTAGAATAAACTTGTTGCCTTTAGTAGATATAACTGCCATCGGGATGAGATCCATTTGAACATGATCCCATGAATAACGTGCCGTGATGCTCATTAGAGGATATAACACCTTTTTCATAGTGTCGTAACCTAAACATGTGCGACATAGTTTACGGACCTCTTCCGTGATTGGAAGTATTTGGTCCCAATTGTGTCCATCGTCTCGCATCTGTTGCACTGTGACCGCTGGAGCAGGATGTCCTTATTCATGAAACTGCCAAGTGAGCTGTACCCGACGACTAGCTTCGTCATGTCCAGGATGATTGATCACCGTCGCCCCCGCACAAATCTCAGGAACCTGTTCCGCAATCTGCCGTGTACGTCTGGTCACTTTTGGTTGCGCCCATGTTTCTTGATAGCGATTACCAGCTTCCTTACACACAGGTACTTCGAAAACCAAGTTACACCAAAATGATGGAGAAACTTTATAGCCCGATGGAGGGCCAATCCGTACCACCACCGTATGTTCCCATGAATACTTACCACATGCCTGTGTGCCATGCTTCAAGAACGTACGGGCTGTGTGCGGGATAAGCAATGAGTCTGCTTGCTTCATCGATAGAAGCAGAGGGAACCATGGTGCTCGTGTGTTCAATGGGAGACACATTGTTGCGGACGCCTTGTTTTCCAATACCTTACGAAGCACCTTATGAATAAGGCGGCATGGTGGATTCACAAATACATTGTACTTGCTCCAGTCAAATTCAAAAGCGCCCTCATGTTTATCGTATGACCAGTATTGCCGTAGTTGAGCATTATGGCTTGATGCAAAGGCATCAACGTCGTTAGGTTCGAAATGTTTTTGAACCTGGTCAAAGACGTCGGGGTATAACTTTCAGCACGATGTGTAGAAGATGGCTGGAAAGTTGATATCCGCTGTGCCCTCATGAATCCGGCTCCACATGTCTGATACTTTATTCAGTTTCCCTGGCATATGTGTTATAACGAAGTTAAATTGCGCAATAATATGAAGACATCGTTGCAGCATGCTGTTCAATTTCAGTTGGGTGTTCATGTATATCAGCGCTTTGTGGTCCGTGTGCGCAGTAAAACGCTGGCCGATTACATAATCATGAAAGTGGACCAATGAATACGTAAGCGCTATTAGCTCCTTCATCGGTGTCGCGTATGTCTGCTGTGCCTTGTTGAGAGTCTTCAAAAAGAATATCAGGTAAAGCTTGCGGCCGCCAATTAACTGAAATAGTGCACCTCCAATGCCATAATCACTGGCATCAGTCTCTAACTCGCGTGGCACCCAATCAACCAGAAAATTTAACCGTACTGCAGGCACGATTGCTTCCTTCATCTGATCCCATGCCAATTAATGTTCTGACCAACGGTCATTGATCGGTTCCTTTGGCTTGAGTTTCGAGAACGACCGAAGTGGGGCCACTATAAGTACACATTTAGGTAAGTGCTCATGTAAGAAATTCGCCAATCCTAATGCAGATGCTATGTCCCTTTGACATCGTGGCACTGGCCAGTCAATCAACCGTTGTTGCTTCTCGTGTTCAACGTCAATTCCTTTCGCAGAAGCCTTCTTCCCCAGTACCATAACCTCGCTTACCGCAAAGTGACACTTCTTCTGGTTAAGCTTAAAGTTGTTCTCGGCGAGCCGTCTGATGACATCTTCCACTGTTGCAATATGTTCCTCGTAGTCATCAAATCAGTTATACGATCATCTACGCAACATTGCACGTTTAGACCCGCCATCAGAGTACTGATGGTTTGTTGGAATTGAGACGTAAGTGTCGACAATCCAAAGGGAGCCGAAGTGAATGAGTGTTGGTGACTGTTACAAGTAAACGAGAACATATATCGTGTGTCCTCGTGTACTGGAAGGCGATGATATGCGGCCGACAGATCTAACGTGGTATAATATCGCTTACCCCTTAAGTTACTAATAATCTCATTAACCTTCAAAAACGTAAATTGGTCTCCTGGAATAAGGCCGTTGATCTGTCGTAAATCCAAACACACCATAACCCTGGTACTACCAGTAGAGGCAAGTTGACCACTGACGCCGACGTACGACGCTTGGTTACCAATTCATGCTCCCATTTATGTACCTGTTGTGTGACCTGTGGTTTGTACTTGTCAAATACAATGTTCCGTATTTGTCGTCGAAGGCCCAAAGGTTTATCTCGAGGTATTGGGAGGGATTCTTCACTGCCTGGTAAAGTACATCGAGCCGCATCCAAAATTGTTTCGTTGACATCTAAGTACTGTCGTAGTCGTTGTCGAATATCCTCTTGGTTTGGACAAGTCTGGTGCCATTCGAATGTCGATTGGTTCGAGCACTTCATCCATAACATCACGATTGATCTCTTGAAATGGCGTTGATCGTCCAGGAAGACCTACCAGTCCCGATTCTCCCACAATATACATTCCCAGAGTTACAACAATATTATCGGGTAAATTCATAAGTTCAGACGTACAACCTGCGGCAGACTTTGTACCATGCTGAAATGTTGTAGCATGTGTTCGGAAAGCTTTGTCCACCAAGTATATATAACTATCTTTAGCTTGTGGTGTAATAGATAGTTAAGCCTTGAGAGACTACAGGGCTCAGGCCAGATTTTACAGCAAGAAACCATCTTTGATTTATGGAAGTCATCAGAGTCAGCTCACTCCCGAGATCTAAGTCATCAGAGTTAGCTCACTTCCGAGAGCTAATCAAGTTGCTCAAATTACTCCCAAGAGTTGAGTTGTCACTTAACCGACTTCCGAAAGCAGATTAAGTCTCTCAGCCGATTCCCGAGAGTGGATTAGGCCTGTCAACCGCAACATTCTAATAATAGCTGCGGTTCTATGTGAGTCACAACCTATGCGGAAAGGCATCATGTGATCAGCGTGAGGTTTAGTTGCAGAGAAGTTGAAATAGAAAAGCATCAAAGTGTTAAAGTGTTCCGCATAAGGTTTCTCATACTGACCATATGAGGTTTTACCCAGGCCAGCCCAAGCGGCTGAACACTAGCAAAAACACCTTAAGTATAAAACCAAAGGTGAGGTCAGAAATAAATAGATACATTTGCACTTTATTTAAAGTCTACTACATTGTACTCTAACAGCGGTTCATATATTTGTAATTGATGGAATGCAGCTTTTAAGTCTACCTTGGAAAAGAAAGTCGCACCTTCCATTTTGCGTAGTATCTCGCTTATCCTTGGTAAGGGAAAACTATGTTACGGAATTAGTTTGTTGATTGGCGACCGGCCTAGTACTATTGTTTTACTAAACATTCCATCAGATTTATATTGATCGACCGCTAAGAGAGCTAAGTTAACTGGGGTTACATCATAGTTGATTTCAATTAGAGCCTGTTTTAATCAATCTACAATTTGGGTTTTGACAACGTCTTTGTGTCTCCAACTTACGTAGTTAGTGTGAAGGACACTTTAACTTATTGAAGTCGACGTTTGTTAAGTCAAGCTTAACGTACTCGTTAGAGAACTTAAACATACACCTGTCAGTTATTGCAATCTTTCTGTTTTGTATGATTAAGTCCACAATTATATCGGTAAAGTGCAGAATCATATCTTTTGCTTCACCTTCCGGAGGTTTAGGTATCTTTAACATATTATCATCTGACTGATCTTTATTCGGGTCTAGCCCATTAGGCAGACCAGTGAGAGTTACACCTAAACTGAGAAGATCAGTCACACCTATAATTAAATCGTATTTCTGAAACATGTCAGTAACGATTAGGTGAGTCTTTACTTTTCTTCTATCTGACAACATTATGTGTACACAGTCAATGGCTTCTTCGCAAGTGGTAACTTTGCCATTTCCCAAGATTAAAGTAGTTGTTTCGTTATGGATAGCCATATCTGTAGCGTAGGCTACTCGGCGTGAGATAGCAGAGACTTCAGCCCCTGGATCAAAAAGTGCTAGAACTTTTTTTCCATTCACATAATCGGTTTAAAATATACGTTCATCTCCTTTGGTATAGATTTCATTGAATTTTTGGACCCCTCTATCGTGTCCCACTTGGCTGATATTCTTCCTATACCGAAGAAGAAAAAAAAATTCGGGCCGAGTTTCAAACCCGAGACCTACTGGTTTACCAGCCAGTATGTTTACCACTAAGCCAGTTACCACTGGCGAGAGAGAAAATATTTCAAAATTTAATCTCTATAGCTCTGATGCTACCATTGACCATCCTCTTGACAAACCTAACCCTGTCAGAGGATATGATCGTATGGAACTCGATGAGGCTTACCATCCTCGTAATATCGACCCTCATTTGCCAACTAACCCTGGTAATCACGATTTTGGCAATCGCTACACCAGTACCTCGTTAGAGAGTTCCCGCTCTAATCCTGAGGATGAGGAAGTGAGAACCAGACATACTCGTCTCAGGCTATTACGCTCTGGTATGCAAGTCCTTGAGGACCGTCTATTGAATGACTCTGACCTTGACGATAGGAAAGTGGATAACATTCGCTATCTAATCGATAACAAGAGAAAGGAAATAGATACCATCTTGGCACTAGCAGCCCGTAGCACTGAGCATGAGCCTCGTGAACACTTAGAACCAAGCTTTATAAAGCAGCTAGGTAACGCGCAGGCTGAGGTCGATTTCTCTACGAATGAGAGTACAGTGGAGACACTGAAGGCCTTCGACCAACTTAAGGAGTCTGCCAGCCTTAGGGATAAGCAGATGATGAATGCCTTTATTCATTTCTGTGAGCCAGGTGAATGGAGAACTATCTTGAAGGCTCATGAGCCCAACTGGAAAGCCCTACCCTGGCACCAGTTGCGTGATAATATACTTAACACCTTTTTTGAAGATGCACGTGACCGTGAACTTCTAGAGTCTCGCAAGTTCTTTGCGAACGATACCACTATTCGAGGTGCTCTAGCTCATATGACACATATGAATACTCGGATGGGTGGTCGTACCTATACTGGCGAATATTTATAAATTTGTCAGATGATGGAGACTCTGGGAGCTAACCTCTTTAAGAAAGTCAATGATGACATCATCGCCTATGGTGATTTGCGATCTATGCCTTGGTCTGTCTTTGAGAAGATAGTTCACAAGCATACCAATTCCTCTACTAGAGTACTTAGTACCACGAGCTACACCCAGCCCACTAAGCAAAACGCAGTAGAGACTAATACTGCGCGTAGTACTAAGAAACCTCGCACTACTACTGGAGGGGGTAGTTGGAGACACAAAGACGTTGTCAAAACCCAAATTGTAGATTGATTAAAACAGGCTCTAATTGAAATCAACTATGATGTAACCCCAGTTAACTTAGCTCTCTTAGCGGTCGATCAATATAAATCTGATGGAATGTTTAGTAAAACAATAGTACTAGGCCGGTCGCCAATCAACAAACTAATTCCGTAACATAGTTTTCCCTTACCTAAGATAAGCGAGATAACAGGAAGATTGCAATAACTGACTGGTGTATGTTTAAGTTCTCTAATGGGTACGTTAGACTTGACTTAACAAACGTCGACTTCTCTAAGTTAAAGTGTCCTTCACATAACTACGTGAGTTGGAGACACAAAGACGTTGTCAAAACCCAAATCGAAGATTGATTAAAACAGGGTCTAATTGAAATCAATTATGATGCAACCCCAGTTAACTTAGCTTTCTTAGCGGTCGATCAATATAAATCTGATGGAACGTTTAGTAAAACAAGAGTAATACTAGACCTGTCGCCAATCAACAAACTAATTCCGCAACATAGTTTTCCCTTACCTAAGATAAGCGAGATACTACGCAAAATGGAGGGTGCGACTATCTTTTTTCAAGATAGACTTAAAAGCTGCATTCCATCAACTACAAATATATCAGCCTCATAGGAAATACTTTTCCTTTACTTGGCAAGGTAAGAAGTACCAGTTTAAAGGTGCACCTGAAGGCTTACACATGTTACCTTCTTTCTTCCAACAAGTTATGATGGAACTATTTGCGGACCTGTCGTATAACGTATCAGTCTATTTAGATGATATAGTTATCTTTACAAAGACAGCACATGAACATGCTAAACTCGTTAAAGAAGTCTTAAAGCGACTTAATCATGCTAAACTTAAGATTAACGAAGACAAGTGTTCTTTTGCTAAAGATACTATACACTTACTTGGCTACAAAGTATCTGCAGCAGGGGTAGAAATTGATCCTGGCAAGAAACAGTTTCTGTTGGATTTATCAACACCAATTACTGGAAGAGATGTGAACTCTGTGTGTGGGTTTGTTAACTTCTTCTCGGATTCGGTACCGCATCTTTCTCATTACTTAAAGCCTTTCAGTCACCTACGGCTGCACAAAGGACCTTTGGGAAAGCTTTGGACTAAAGAATGTGATGATGCATTTAAACTAGTCAAAAGTAAAGTAATGGACGCACCCATCATGCAGTACCCTGTGGATGGTGTCCCATTCCAAGTAGCAACCGACGCTTCAGATCGAGCGGTAGGTGGAGTGCTTTACCAAACGATAAATGGTAAACCGCGCTACATACAATTCTTTAGCAAGAGTTATAATAAGAGTCAACGGAATTACCCTACCGTTAAACAAGAGCTCCTTGCTATAGTTACTGCGCTAAGACAGTTTAAAGACTACCTTTATGGAAGTTACTTTACTGTCGCCTGTGATCAAAAGTCTTTAACATACTTAAAAGATATGAACCCTGATTCACAGTTGGTGAGCCGCTGGCATGACATTATTGCCAAGTTCGCTTTTAATATAACACACATACCAGGAATACATAACCATCTTCCTGACATGCTCGCTCGACTTGTGCCCGACTACCAGAAAACAGTCAAGGAGTTATTAGCAACCGATTGGATGCTAAATAAGAAATGGTTTAACCTCGCTCAATCACGATGGGGTCCATTTACTGTTGATATGTTCGCCGCAGAACATAACAAACAGGTTTCTGAATATAGGTCGTTGACCATCCTAAAGGTGATGCATTTCAGCTTGACTTATCAAAGCATAATGCGTGGGCTAACCCACCTTGTCAACTTATCGCACAGTTGTTAAACTATGTTAATATTACTAAATCTACCATTACGCTGTGTTGTCCCTTACGCAACTCCGACCCATGGATACGTGATTTAATTAATATGATTCAAGACGAACCTATTTATGTCGACCGTGAAACCGACACGTTCTTGTATCAGGGATCCTATTCTATTAAGAAAACGCCTTGGAAACACACCATTGTTTGTCGCATCGGTCCTGCAGGTACCACTAAGTGGAAACCCTCAACCGAATTCTTAGCTAAACTAGAGGAGTCTAAAGAGTTTGAACAAAAGCTCAAGACTCGTACAACACATGCACCCAACAAGATTGCAGTCGAGGTAATGCCGATTGAAACGGCATTAGATCGTAAAACATGGAACTAGCTAAGGCCATGAATCAAAGACTCAAAACTCTAAGAGAACCTGAAGGTCGCACTCAACTACTTAAAGCACTGCTTAAAGAACAGCCAGGAGTTGCGAAACAACTGAAGAAGATACTTCAACAATCCAATGTTGTCAATTATGTATCTCAGGAGTCTACCCTCCTGATACTGAGGTTGCCCTTTCCAACAGGACTGTGGTTCATCCAGCCAGCGTTACGCAGAATCTGACTGACTTAGAGGAGCTCGAAAGTAGAGTTAAAATTATACATAATTTAACGCATCGAGCATATGAGCATACTTATAAAATGGCTATTCGTGCAGGGCTTGATCACCCGGCGCTGAAAGAAACCATACATGAAGTATACCGACGCTGTACTGATTGTGAAAAGAACCAGATTAAGCGATACGGTTGGGCACCCCTAAAAAAGTGTGACAGAAGACCACCCGATGCGCCGAGTCATAGTCGATTTGGTTAAACTCCCGCGATCCAAGCATACTGGCGATGTATATATCTGTCATTTCTTATGTACAAATTAGGCAAGTGGTCATGAACATTTAGTACTTCTAGTGAAAATTATTCAATAAAGAACAGCTAGAGGTACGCCCTGTGCGATCGAGGATATTTAGGCTCTTAACAAGAAGCAGTCCCGATCATTCTTACACAAGCTACCACTGCTAACTCCTAACTGACTAAATTATATTTTAGTTATATATATATATATATATATATATATATATATATATATATATATATATATATATATATATATATATATATATATATATATATATATATGTGTATGTATGTATATATATATATATATATATATATATATATATATATATATATATATATATATATATATATATATATATATATATATATATATATATATATATATGTAAAACTTGGATGGAAATTACTGGGTTTCAAACTATATTAAACTAAAATACAATTTAGTCAGTTAGATTTAGCAGTGGTAGCTTGTGTAAGAATGATCGGGACCGCCTCTTGTTAAGAGCCTAAATATCCTCGATCACACAGGGCGCACCTCTAGCTGTTCTTTATTGAATAATTTTCACTAGAAGTACTAAGTGTTCATGACCACTTGCCTAATTTGTAAATAGACATAATAACGTAAGTCACGTTAATACAAAAAAATCGATGATTCCGTTAGTATAAGGTTTTCTATAAACCAAGGTTTTTTCCAGAGAACTATGGCCGAAGCACCAGGTTTTACAGTACACGATAGGGAACAGGCCCCAGGCCCCTAGGGGCCCAGTAGTATGTAGTGCGGTACAGCCGACACTCCCCACAGGACACACTTGCAGTCAGTGGTCAGTACAGAGCACAGACCACAAGGGGGGGTAGTTTCATAACTCTGCTCTCAGAGGTCAGGAGCTCAGGACTCCGGTGTCAGGGAATTGGGACTCGAGCGAGAGACTAAGAGAGTGAGAGGCTGCTGACTGCTCACTCCAGATTGTTCCAGAGTCCAGACAATTAGAAGGCGCATGCAGAATACTTTTAATAAACTAAAAATTAAATTGCAGACTACAGAGTATAGACTGGCAACTCCAGAGTCCAGACTGCAGACAGTGCAGACCGCAGAGTGCAGATTCAGAACTGCAGAGTACAGTCTGCAGAGAGTACAGACTGCAGAGTTGTGAAGAGTGCAGACTGTAGTGTAGAGTACAGAGTGTAGACTGTAGACCTAATAAGTGGAGTGTAAATAGAGTGTAGAGTGTAGAGTGTAGAGTGTAGAGTGTAGAGTGTAGAGTGTAGAGTGTAGAGTGTAGAGTGTAGAGTGTAGAGTGTAGAGTGTAGAGTGTAGAGTGTAGTGTAGAGTGTAGTGTAGTCTGTAGAGTCTAGAGTGTAGAACTGTGGACTGTAAAGCTGTGCAGATGTAGTGCAGGATTGCAGACAAGTCGACTCCAAAGAGTGAAATATATATTTTAAATTTACCTTCTCTACTTGCTGTAAATCAACTACTCTCACTAGAGTTTTTTAGTGTAAAATTGTAAATATATTTTCAAATTTGTGTTCTCTTTGAAACAAGACGGTTTTCAAGATTTCTTATGCTATCAGGCAGTGGGACCCCGGCACCCCGCTCCCTCTGACTCTGATTGTGAGGCACTGAGACCCAGCCTTTTATTAAACCAAAAAATGAGTTCAAATTTCGGATTTTGGCGTACGGTTTTTATGTTGTGCATTTATACACTAATGGGTATAGAGTAATTTTAAAATTTCAAGAAAAGCAAAAAAAAGAACGACCTAAAATTGGGTTTTCAGGATCGAGGGCAAAATTATCCTGGTTTCAGATTCAGACATGTCGGAAAGTATTGTAGGTTTAAAACCTTTCCGATATGTCGGAAAGTATTTGACGTAGTGTAGAGTTCCAACATGCATGTATATATTTATATATTTATAGTCAGGGTTTTGTCAGTGATGGCCTTGTGGGTGGGTGCTGGTCCGCTGGTCGCTGGAGCCAACCGACCAAATATTTTCAGTCACCATAATTGATAGTACAGAGAATCAGATTACGATTTTCTATAACGTGGACTTGCTACCAAGTTAAAGGACTGTGCTATATGCGGTCAGAAAATCAAAAATAATGGACATCAAATCTTTCGACAAAGAAGCATGCAGTGCAATGATATGCAAGTGTGCAATGATCAAAAAATGAATGGTCTGAAACTACTTTCAGACCACCTTTTCCGACATGTCGGAAAGTTTTTAAGGTAAACATTCCCGACATATCGGTAACCTTTCCAACCATGTCTGAAATCAGGTCAAATTGCCCCTAGAGAAGTTTTACGTTCGGATCGGATATACAGGATTCAGAAAGTTTTGTAATGTAAACTTGTCTAATTTCAAAAAAGGATATGGTAAACTTCATAAATACTACAGTTAACACAGGGTTTTCATGTTTTCAACAAACAAAAAAAAGGATGATAATCTTTCAGTGGTAAAGTATTGAAGGGACATTTTATAATAAAAAAAAAAACAGTTCTTTTCGGGCGAAATATTACTGACATTTTAAGTGCTCATTACTATGAGTAAATACCTCCATATAAAAAAATCCTGGATTGGATTGCAACTCTGCCATCAATGCCATGTGCCATATAGCAAATTATTGGTTAAAAATATTTAGGTCTGACAGCCTGGAATGCTGGGCCTGGATATCAACAATTCTGGATTATCTGGAATTCTGGACAGCAACAATTCAACATCATTTTAACATCCTACCGGCCTACTCTCTCGATACCCTACTTAGTAGTTACAAAGTACATACTAACTCGGTCTCTACTAGAGAAGTAGGGAGTAGGGAGTAGGGACTAGTATGCTCTCTACTAAAGAG
>LUCW03000653.1:0-2500 GCA_001586965.3 Sphaeroforma sirkka
CTTAGGGTTCATTACGGTATTTGTATATTGTGTAATTTCATTGTACTGTAACAGATTCATCTGTCAGCCGTATGCTTGGTTATGTTCAACTATGATCTACTGTGGTTTCTCTGATATAATTAAGGACTGTAAATGGCGCAAGCTTAACACTTTTCTGCGTTGCTCATTCGAATTAGGAAGCCAAATACATACGTAAACGACGCAAGACATTTGTATATATATATAGTTGAGTCATCCCTGTGGCTGATCACACTTCGAGTATTTTTTTTTTTTATATGGCGCAATTTACATAATGCGAGCTCGTAAAGACATTTGTATATATCTATAATTCAGTTATCCCTGGGGCTGCACACACCCTGAGTATATGTTTTTTATATGGCGTAGTTTACATAATGTGACCTCGTCTGTCGGTCGGATATTCTGGCAAACAACGCTCCGAGTTGTTCATTCTGGAAGCGTCGCATAGGCACCATGAACACACGCTCCATGTCACAAACATAACCAATCAATATGTACACTTGTAATGCACAGGACCCGTTCCACAAACAATTTATCGGTTCGTACTACTGGTTCGACATCTGCCACAGTGAAGCCACACGCTTGTGAGTGGCCCAACTGTGGTCTGACTTGTGCCAGTGCAGCTAATCTGAAGATACATATGCGTGTGCACACGGGCGAACGCCCCTATGCGTGTGACTATCCCGGGTGTGGCATGGAGTTTATTCGAAAGGTACATTTAGAAATACACAAACGCGTGCACACGGGCGAACGTCCCTATGCGTGTGACTATCCTGGGTGTGGCATGGAGTTTACTCAAAGTAGTAGTTTGACTAGACACAAGCGCGTGCACACGGGCGAACGTCCCTATGCGTGTGACCATCCTGGGTGTGGCATGGAGTTTACTCAAAGTAATAGTTTGATTAGACACAAACGCGTGCACACGGGCGAACGTCCCTATGCGTGTGACCATCCTGGGTGTGGCATGGAGTTTACTCCAAGTAATAGTTTGATTAGTCACAAACGCGTGCACACGGGTGAGCGTCCCTATGCGTGTGACTATCCCGGGTGTGGCATGGAGTTTATTCGAAAGGTACATTTAAAAATACACAAATGCGTGCACACAGGCGAACGTCCCTATGCGTGTGATTATCCTGGGTGTGGCATGGAGTTTACTCAAAGTAGTAGTTTGACTAGACACAAACGCGTGCACACGGGCGAACGTCCCTATGCGTGTGACCATCCTGGGTGTGGCATGGAGTTTACTCAAAGTAATAGTTTGATTAGTCACAAACGCGTGCACACGGGCGAACGTGCGTATGCGTGTGACTATCCTGGGTGTGGCAAAGAGTTTAGTCTAAAGGTAAGTTTTGGAAGACACAAACAAGTTCACATTGGCAAACTCGGCTCACTCAACTGATGAAACATAGGGCGCTACACAGATGGGGCTATTCAATAAAATACGAGACTTCGTTTGTCGCCATCACACGATGAATCACAATGTATTTATTGCCATACACGCCGTTGTACGTTGTAGCAATGCGCGATGTTGGTGTTTTAACCCGAGCCATGCACTCGTCTACTAATATACGATTTAGGCTGTGCTTCAATTGTTTGTATAGGAGCCTGAACATCTGAAGCGAACTGTGGGCTCTACTGGGCATGTTGATTAATATATATGCAGAGGCGGCAATGGGATGCGATGCTGTTGTTATTGGGGTCAATCTTGTTTTTGAATGCGCAATTATTTCGATCAGAAGAGTCTTTAGGTTAGTACACAGTTACTTGACGTATGTTGGTTAGTTCTGATCCGCCTTTGAACCACTGCCAGACCCCCTTAATCCACTTACTTGATTTATTTGCGCGCTTTAGATCCTCACGTCCGGTCCTTTCATAGACAACAATATAGTTATACCCTTGTCGCCACAAGCTTCTCTACCCAAACAATGCCTGACCACAGGCGCTGTACCACATCTCACAAAGCAAATAGACTGCACCAATAGTCACAGTGCTCCACCACTTCGTCACTCCGTGTTAAGCAGAATAGACTGCACCAATAGTCGCTTTGCTTGTCTTGGCCGTTGAACCAATCACTCGATCGAATGTGATAGTTTGCAAATGAACGGACTAAGAAGTGTGTACCGGTATAGATCAGGGTGCGAGAAGCATTTTACCCGCGGGACTGGTAGGGAATTTGGGGTATATCCGCACCTCAGCAGGGATCAAATAGGGCATCAAGTGTGCCATAGCAAACTCTTGTATCGTAGTCATGAAATTACCCTCTATGTCAGCGTACGTCATATCGCCGTTCATTTTGCCGACTGCTGTGTCGGGTTGTCCTACTACTGGATCGGATTGCCCGGCTGTTGCGTAGGATGGTATGTCGCCGCCACACCGTAGTCCTAGAAGCTCTATGTGTACTATGATCTGGGTCTCCTATAGTGGGGCCAAAGTTTGTTGTTGTGAGGGCTCGGGTGAGTGTTTGGTACAGGCAACGCGTTTA
>LUCW03000653.1:12500-27500 GCA_001586965.3 Sphaeroforma sirkka
AATATCTATTGCTTAGTATACATACTATATAAATATTCATTATTTAGTACCCATGCTATGCCAGTACGCATTGTTTAGTATCCATATTATGCTAATATTCATTGTACAGTATATATACTAACCAACTACGCATATTTAAGTAACTATAGGGTGCTATTGTTCATCGTATAGTATATATATCAACCTAATTAATATCTATAGTTTACCATGCTGTGCTAATATTCGTTGTATAGTATCCATACTAGCCCAGTATTCTCAGGTCAGTATCCATACTATACTAATATTCACACTATATTCTCGGAACCCATATCACAGAAGACGATTCAGAAATTGCTCCAACTGCGGTTCAAGGAAGATAAAACAAGAGGTTAGTGCGTCTCCGTATGCTTTCCAGTACAAATCGAGTGTGTGTAGGACTTGCATCATGGCTTCAGCTGTCGATGTGCTTGATGCACTCATGGCTCCATTGTAAGTACTTAACTACCTGACAGCATGGCTTAAATATATAATTTGTTCAGTTGTGGGTACACACACACCACAGCTTGATTGTCAGAGTACAGACAGCATTCAATGTAAATTGATTGTCAGTACAGTGAGTATTTTTTGTAAATTCAGTACAGTCAGTATTTAATGTATATTGATTGTCAGTACAGTCAGTATTTAATATAAATTCAGTACAGTCAGTAATTGATGTACAATGATTGTCAGCACTGTCAGTATTTAATTTATATTGATTGTCAGTACAGTCAGTATTTCATGTACATTGATTGTGAGCATAGGCAGTATTTAATGAAATTTGATTGTCAGTACAGTCAGTATTTAATGTAAATTGATTGTCAGCACAGTCAGTATTTAATGTACATTGATTGTGAGGACAGTCAGTATTTAATGTACATTAATTGTGAGCACAGGCGGTATTTAATGTAAATTGATTGTCAGTACAGTCAGTGTTTAATGTATATTGATTGTCAGTACAGTCAGTATTTAATGTAAATTCAGTACAGTCAGTAATTGATGTACAATGATTGTCAGCACTGTCAGTATTTAATGAAATTTGATTGTCAGTACAGTCAGTATTTAATGTAAAATTGATTGTCAGCACAGTCAGTATTTAATGTACATTGATTGTGAGGACAGTCAGTATTTAATGTACATTAATGCGGTATTTAATGTAAATTGATTGTCAGTACAGTCAGTATTTAATGTATATTGATTGTCAGCACTGTCACTATTTAATATAAATTGATCGTCAGTACAGTCAGTATTTAATGTATATTGTTTGTCAATACAGTCAGTATTTAATGTATATTGATTATCAGTACAGTCAGTATTTAATGTACATTGATTGTCAGCACAGTCAGTATTTAATATATATTGATTGTCAGCACAGTCAGTATTTAATGTATATTGATTGTCAGCACTGTCACTATTTAATATAAATTGATCGTCAGTACAGTCAGTATTTAATGTATATTGATTGTCAGTGCAGCCAGTATTTAATATAAATTGATTGTCAGTACAGTCAGTATTTAACGTATATTGATTGTCAGCACTGTCAGTATTTAATATAAATTGATCGTCAGTACAGTCAGTATTTAATGTATATTGATTGTCAGTGCAGTCAGTATTTAATGTATATTGATTTTCAGTACAGTCAGTATTTCATGTACATTGATTGTGAGCATAGGCAGTATTTAATGAAATTTGATTGTCAGTACAGTCAGTATTTAATGTACATTGATTGTCAGTGCAGTCAGTATTTAATGTATATTGATTTTCAGTACAGTCAGTATTTAATGTATATTGATTGTCAGTACAGCCAGTATTTAATATATATTGATTGTCAGCACAGTCAGTTTTTAATGTATATTTATTGTCAGCACAGTCAGTTTTTAATGTATATTTATTGTCAGCACTGTCAGTATTTAATGTATATTGATTGTCAGTACAGTCAGTATTTAATGTACACTGATTGTCAGTACAGTCAGCATTCAATGTATATTGATTGTCAGTACAGTCAGCATTCAATGTATATTGATTGTCAGTACAGTCAGTATCTAGTGTACATTGATTGTGAGGACAGTCAGTATTTAATGTACATTAATTGTGAGCACAGGCGGTATTTAATGTAAATTGATTGTCAGTATAGTCAGTATTTAATGTATATTGATAGTCAGCACTGTCACTATTTAATATAAATTGATCGTCAGTAAAGTCAGTATTTAATGTATATTGATTGTCAGTGCAGTCAGTATTTAATATAAATTGATTGTCAGTACAGTCAGTATTTAATGTATATTGATTGTCAGCACCGTCAGTATTTAATATAAATTGATCGTCAGTACAGTCAGTATTTAATGTATATTGATTGTCAGTGCAGTCAGTATTTAATGTATATTGATTGTCAGCACAGTCAGTTTTTAATGTATATTTATTGTCAGCACTGTCAGTATTTAATGTAAATTGATCGTAAGTACAGTCAGTATTTAATGTGTATGGATTGTCAATACAGTCAGTAATTAATGTATATTGATTATCAGTACAGTCAGTATTTAATGTACATTGATTGTCAGCACAGTCAGTATTTAATATATATTGATTGTCAGTGCAGTCAGTATTTAATGTATATTGATTTTCAGTACAGTTAGTATTTAATGTATATTGATTGTCAGTACAGCCAGTATTTAATATATATTGATTGTCAGCACAGTCAGTTTTTAATGTATATTTATTGTCAGCACTGTCAGTATTTAATGTAAATTGATCGTAAGTACAGTCAGTATTTAATGTATATTGATTGTCAATACAGTCAGTAATTAATGTATATTGATTATCAGTACAGTCAGTATTTAATGTACATTGATTGTCAGCACAGTCAGTATTTAATATATATTGATTGTCAGCACAGTCAGTATTTAATATATATTGATTGTCAGCACAGTCAGTTTTTAATGTATATTTATTGTCAGCACTGTCAGTATTTAATGTAAATTGATCGTCAGTACAGTCAGTATTTAATGTATATTGATTGTCAGTACAGCAGTATTTAATGTATATTGATTGTCAATACAGTCAGTATTTAATGTATATTGATTGTCAGTACAGTCAGTATTGAATGTATATTCAGTACAGTCAGTATTTAATGTTCATTGATTGTCAGTACAGCAGTATTTAATGTACATTGATTGTCAGCACAGTCAGTATTTAATATATATTTATTGTCAATACAGTCAGTATTTAATGTACATTGATTGTCAGCACAGTCAGTATTTAATATATATTGATTGTCAGCACAGTCAGTTTTTTTTAATGTATATTTATTGTCAGCACTGTCAGTATTTAATGTAAATTGATCGTCAGTACAGTCAGTATTTAATGTATATTGATTGTCAGTACAGTCAGTATTTAATGTACATTGATTGTCAGTACAGTCAGCATTCAATGTATATTGATTGTCAGTACAGTCAGTATCTAATGTAAATTGATTGTCAGTACAGTCAGTATATAATGTATATTCTTTGTCAGTACAGTCAGTATTTATTGTTAATTGATTGTCAGTACAGCAGTATTTTATGTACATTGATTGTCAGCACAGTCAGTATTTAATGTAAATTCAGTACAGTCAGTAATTAATGTACAATGATTGCCAGCACTGTCAGTATTTAATGTATATTGATTGTCAGTACAGCAGTATTTAATGTACATTGATTGTCAGCACAGTCAGTATTTAATATATATTGATTGTCAGCACAGTCAGTATTTAATGTAAATTGATCGTCAGTACAGTCAGTATTTAATGTATATTTATTGTCAATACAGTCAGTATTTAATGTACATTGATTGTCAGCACAGTCAGTATTTAATATATATTGATTGTCAGCACAGTCAGTTTTTAATGTATATTTATTGTCAGCACTGTCAGTATTTAATGTATATTGATTGTCAGTACAGTCAGTATTTAATGTACACTGATTGTCAGTACAGTCAGCATTCAATGTATATTGATTGTCAGTACAGTCAGCATTCAATGTATATTGATTGTCAGTACAGTCAGTATCTAGTGTACATTGATTGTGAGGACAGTCAGTATTTAATGTACATTAATTGTGAGCACAGGCGGTATTTAATGTAAATTGATTGTCAGTATAGTCAGTATTTAATGTATATTGATAGTCAGCACTGTCACTATTTAATATAAATTGATCGTCAGTAAAGTCAGTATTTAATGTATATTGATTGTCAGCACTGTCAGTATTTAATATAAATTGAACGTCAGTACAGTCAGTATTTAATGTATATTGATTGTCAGTGCAGTCAGTATTTAATGTATATTGATTTTCAGTACAGTCAGTATTTAATGTATATTGATTGTCAGTACAGCCAGTATTTAATATATATTGATTGTCAGCACAGTCAGTTTTTAATGTATATTTATTGTCAGCACTGTCAGTATTTAATGTAAATTGATCGTAAGTACAGTCAGTATTTAATGTATATTGATTGTCAATACAGTCAGTAATTAATGTATATTGATTATCAGTACAGTCAGTATTTAATGTACATTGATTGTCAGCACAGTCAGTATTTAATATATATTGATTGTCAGCACAGTCAGTATTTAATATATATTGATTGTCAGCACAGTCAGTTTTTAATGTATATTTATTGTCAGCACTGTCAGTATTTAATGTAAATTGATCGTCAGTACAGTCAGTATTTAATGTATATTGATTGTCAGTACAGCAGTATTTAATGTATATTGATTGTCAATACAGTCAGTATTTAATGTATATTGATTGTCAGTACAGTCAGTATTGAATGTATATTCAGTACAGTCAGTATTTAATGTTCATTGATTGTCAGTACAGCAGTATTTAATGTACATTGATTGTCAGCACAGTCAGTATTTAATATATATTTATTGTCAATACAGTCAGTATTTAATGTACATTGATTGTCAGCACAGTCAGTATTTAATATATATTGATTGTCAGCACAGTCAGTTTTTTAATGTATATTTATTGTCAGCACTGTCAGTATTTAATGTCAATTGATCGTCAGTACAGTCAGTATTTAATGTATATTGATTGTCAGTACAGTCAGTATTTAATGTACATTGATTGTCAGTACAGTCAGCATTCAATGTATATTGATTGTCAGTACAGTCAGTATCTAATGTAAATTGATTGTCAGTACAGTCAGTATATAATGTATATTCTTTGTCAGTACAGTCAGTATTTATTGTTAATTGATTGTCAGTACAGCAGTATTTTTTATGTACATTGATTGTCAGCACAGTCAGTATTTAATGTAAATTCAGTACAGTCAGTAATTAATGTACAATGATTGCCAGCACTGTCAGTATTTAATGTATATTGATTGTCAGTACAGCAGTATTTAATGTACATTGATTGTCAGCACAGTCAGTATTTAATATATATTGATTGTCAGCACAGTCAGTATTTAATGTAAATTGATCGTCAGTACAGTCAGTATTTAATGTATATTTATTGTCAATACAGTCAGTATTTAATGTACATTGATTGTCAGCACAGTCAGTATTTAATATATATTGATTGTCAGCACAGTCAGTTTTTTTTTAATGTATATTTATTGTCAGCACTGTCAGTATTTAATGTATATTGATTGTCAGTACAGTCAGTATTTAATGTACACTGATTGTCAGTACAGTCAGCATTCAATGTATATTGTTTGTCAGTACAGTCAGCATTCAATGTATATTGATTGTCAGTACAGTCAGTATTTAATGTACATTAATTGTGAGCACAGGCGGTATTTAATGTAAATTGATTGTCAGTATAGTCAGTATTTAATGTATATTGATAGTCAGCACTGTCACTATTTAATATAAATTGATCGTCAGTACAGTCAGTATTTAATGTATATTGATTGTCAGTACAGCAGTATTTAATGTATATTGATTGTCAATACAGTCAGTATTTAATGTATATTGATTGTCAGTACAGTCAGTATTGAATGTATATTCAGTACAGTCAGTATTTAATGTTCATTGATTGTCAGTACAGCAGTATTTAATGTACATTGATTGTCAGCACAGTCAGTATTTAATATATATTTATTGTCAATACAGTCAGTATTTAATGTACATTGATTGTCAGCACAGTCAGTATTTAATATATATTGATTGTCAGCACAGTCAGTTTTTAATGTATATTTATTGTCAGCACTGTCAGTATTTAATGTCAATTGATCGTCAGTACAGTCAGTATTTAATGTATATTGATTGTCAGTACAGTCAGTATTTAATGTACATTGATTGTCAGTACAGTCAGCATTCAATGTATATTGATTGTCAGTACAGTCAGTATCTAATGTAAATTGATTGTCAGTACAGTCAGTATATAATGTATATTCTTTGTCAGTACAGTCAGTATTTATTGTTAATTGATTGTCAGTACAGCAGTATTTTTTATGTACATTGATTGTCAGCACAGTCAGTATTTAATGTAAATTCAGTACAGTCAGTAATTAATGTACAATGATTGCCAGCACTGTCAGTATTTAATGTATATTGATTGTCAGTACAGCAGTATTTAATGTACATTGATTGTCAGCACAGTCAGTATTTAATATATATTGATTGTCAGCACAGTCAGTATTTAATGTAAATTGATCGTCAGTACAGTCAGTATTTAATGTATATTTATTGTCAATACAGTCAGTATTTAATGTACATTGATTGTCAGCACAGTCAGTATTTAATATATATTGATTGTCAGCACAGTCAGTTTTTAATGTATATTTATTGTCAGCACTGTCAGTATTTAATGTATATTGATTGTCAGTACAGTCAGTATTTAATGTACACTGATTGTCAGTACAGTCAGCATTCAATGTATATTGTTTGTCAGTACAGTCAGCATTCAATGTATATTGATTGTCAGTACAGTCAGTATTTAATGTACATTAATTGTGAGCACAGGCGGTATTTAATGTAAATTGATTGTCAGTATAGTCAGTATTTAATGTATATTGATAGTCAGCACTGTCACTATTTAATATAAATTGATCGTCAGTACAGTCAGTATTTAATGTATATTGATTGTCAGTACAGCAGTATTTAATGTATATTGATTGTCAATACAGTCAGTATTTAATGTATATTGATTGTCAGTACAGTCAGTATTGAATGTATATTCAGTACAGTCAGTATTTAATGTTCATTGATTGTCAGTACAGCAGTATTTAATGTACATTGATTGTCAGCACAGTCAGTATTTAATATATATTTATTGTCAATACAGTCAGTATTTAATGTACATTGATTGTCAGCACAGTCAGTATTTAATATATATTGATTGTCAGCACAGTCAGTTTTTAATGTATATTTATTGTCAGCACTGTCAGTATTTAATGTCAATTGATCGTCAGTACAGTCAGTATTTAATGTATATTGATTGTCAGTACAGTCAGTATTTAATGTACATTGATTGTCAGTACAGTCAGCATTCAATGTATATTGATTGTCAGTACAGTCAGTATCTAATGTAAATTGATTGTCAGTACAGTCAGTATATAATGTATATTCTTTGTCAGTACAGTCAGTATTTATTGTTAATTGATTGTCAGTACAGCAGTATTTTATGTACATTGATTGTCAGCACAGTCAGTATTTAATGTAAATTCAGTACAGTCAGTAATTAATGTACAATGATTGCCAGCACTGTCAGTATTTAATGTATATTGATTGTCAGTACAGCAGTATTTAATGTACATTGATTGTCAGCACAGTCAGTATTTAATATATATTGATTGTCAGCACAGTCAGTATTTAATGTAAATTGATCGTCAGTACAGTCAGTATTTAATGTATATTTATTGTCAATACAGTCAGTATTTAATGTACATTGATTGTCAGCACAGTCAGTATTTAATATATATTGATTGTCAGCACAGTCAGTTTTTTTAATGTATATTTATTGTCAGCACTGTCAGTATTTAATGTATATTGATTGTCAGTACAGTCAGTATTTAATGTACACTGATTGTCAGTACAGTCAGCATTCAATGTATATTGTTTGTCAGTACAGTCAGCATTCAATGTATATTGATTGTCAGTACAGTCAGTATCTAGTGTACATTGATTGTGAGGACAGTCAGTATTTAATGTACATTAATTGTGAGCACAGGCGGTATTTAATGTAAATTGATTGTCAGTATAGTCAGTATTTAATGTATATTGATAGTCAGCACTGTCACTATTTAATATAAATTGATCGTCAGTAAAGTCAGTATTTAATGTATATTGATTGTCAGTGCAGTCAGTATTTAATATAAATTGATTGTCAGTACAGTCAGTATTTAATGTATATTGATTGTCAGCACTGTCAGTATTTAATATAAATTGATCGTCAGTACAGTCAGTATTTAATGTATATTGATTGTCAGTGCAGTCAGTATTTAATGTATATTGATTTTCAGTACAGTCAGTATTTAATGTATATTGATTGTCAGTACAGCCAGTATTTAATGTATATTGATTGTCAGCACTGTCAGTATTTAATATAAATTGATCGTCAATACAGTCAGTATTTAATGTATATTAATTGTTAGTACAGTCAGTATTTAGTGTATATTGATTGTCTATACAGTCAGTATTTAATGTTTATTGATTGTCAGTACAGTCAGTATTTAATGTAAATTCAGTACAGTCAGTAATTAATGTACAATGATTGTCAGCACTGTCAGTATTTAATTTATTTTGATTGTCAGCACAGTCAGTTTTTAGTGTATATTTATTGTCAGTACAGTCCGTATATAATGTAAATTGATTGTCAGTACAGTCAGTATATAATGTAAATTCAGTACAGTCAGTAATAAATGTACAATGATTGTCAACACTGTCAGTATTTAATGTATATTGATTGTCAGCACAGTCTGTTTTTAATGTATATTGATTGTCAGTACAGTCAGTATTTAATGTATATTGATTGTCAGTACAGTCAGTTTTTAATGTATATTGATTGTCAGCACAGTCAGTATTTAATGTATATTGATTGTCAGTACAGTCAGTATTTAATGTACATTGATTGTCAGTACAGTCAGCATTCAATGTATATTGATTGTCAGTACAGTCAGTATCTAATGTAAATGCTCACGTTCTTCATGTTGCCTACAGTGTCGAGCGAAGCGCAGCAGATGACGGCCGAACTCTTGAGGCTCTTCGTGTCTGGTATGTATGCTAAGAACCTACTCTCCTTCTACGTGGTAGTTAGTTACGGATAGTTTCAATAGATATGATACTGTTAGTTTCCTCCATAGCTGTGGTACTTTTGTTATCGAAGGTTGTGTCTGGTATGTATGCTAAGATCCTACCCTCCTTCTACGTGGTAGTTAGTTACGGATAGTTTCAATAGATATGATACTGTTAGTTTCCTCCATAGCTGTGGTACTTTTGTTATCGAAGGCTCAGCAGATGGCATTCATAGAACGCAAGGGATTAACGCATGCGCTGCCGGTATGACGGTACTTACAGTATCTGGTGGTATATCTAGTGTTGTCTAGTGTATTTAATATCAACTGTGAGAGCTAGTAGTTTCGAGCGTACCTAGTAGTGACAAATATAGCTAGTAGTGTCTAACATCTAGTGTATCAGGTAGTATTTGTACACCTTGAACGACTGCCAGTTTTGTCTAACTCTGGTCGCCTCTCAGCATTGATGTTTGGTGACGATTTTGACGGGATGATACCAAGAAAGGTAGACCGTTTTTGTGATATGGTCTATTTGATTGGCGTACTTAGTCACAAACAACTGTATCCGATCTTACGTGCAAGATATACCTAGCAATGTATATAGCTCTCATACAGAAAATATATACATAGCAATGTATATCACTCTCACACAGAATACATATATCACTCTCATACAGAATACATATACTGTATTGAGAACCTCAGTGGTTTGTACTCACTTCTAAGTCCTGAACTAAACGTGGATCATAGAGTACACAACGTTTATGTATGTATGTATGTATGTATGTATGTATGCATGCATGTTTATATGATTATATATGCCGCGACACAATCTCCTCTCGAAAGCATGTGTGGTCAAATTGCCTACACGAACGGTTCCATCCACCATTGTATCCACACAGAAGCTATACACCGGTCAGTGGCCAACGCGGCTGCGGAGGGAGACACGCTTGTTGAGCCGTGTCATTTAGAGGCTGCAGTGCCACAATTGTTACTCGACTTTTAGGTTACTCAATACCATCTGTCGAGATATTGCTTGTTTAGCTTCGTCGACAATGAGCAGACTAATAAATGAAGTCGTCTCAGGTGACGACGGATTTGTTTATTTCGTATGACCGGCACACCTCTTGAGCTCATTCAATTACAGACGAGAATTACCACAGCTGTTCCGCGGCTTTATCTTCTTGATCACCATCTGTCACTGAAAGTACCAAATCGTCGAGTTGGATTTATCGTCTCCATCGCCACCATCTGTCGGTGAAATTATCAGTTTGTTTCCGAAATGTGCAATAATATATCAGCCATGTACGTATGAGTGTTGGTTGTTTCGAATACTTTAATGCTGGGAACTGCCAATCCAAGGTTGCATCGCCGCTATTACTCTATGTAGCCCATAGAACAATGTTCGGCGGGTTATATGTGAATGTGTTGTCTGTGTTGAATTCGTACCAACCGGCAAAACATCATGGGACATGCGAGACGTTCCATAGTTTGTCACACTATTATATAAATGCGACTAGTGAATACAAATGTACTAGCGTATCATAGCGTAGTATGGTAATGTATATATATAAACAAACATGCATACGTACATGCATACATACATACATACACATACATACACATACATGCATATACATACATACATACATACGTATGTAATACATATCCATATATATATATATATATATATATATATATATATATATATATATATATGAACATATATAGACACATTGACTTATATATATATATTACATTATAGAGACATATATATAATATATATATATATATATATATATATATATATATATATATATATATATATATATATATATATATATAATATATATATATATGCATATTATACAATATACATATATTATATATGTTATATTTTTATAACATGCATGCATGCGTACATACTGGCACCAAACATGTTGCACACATACGTACACGTACATCATACATATATGCGTATTGCATACGTACACATACGTACGCACGTACGTACGTACGTACATGCACACGTGGCATTGGTGCGTGCGTGCGTGCGTGCATGCATGCACGCAACACGTACATCAATACATACACACATGCACGTACAGCACACGTATTATAATACATAATATAATGTATATATATATATACATATATATATAATATATATATATGTATGCATGCATATATATATATATTATATAAGCATATATTATATATATATATATAATAAAATGAAATATAATATAACAATAACAATATAATATATATATAAATATACATATATATATATATATATATATATATATATTATATATATATATATATATATATATATATATATATATATATATATATATATATATATATATATATATATATATATATATATATATATATGTGTGTGTGTGTGTGTGTTATATATATATATATCTACATAATATGATGTACCCTGCCCAAGTCCTTGTCAAACGCCTCAATTGAATCCAATTTCAAAATCAAGTACAATAACTCATAGTTATTTAACAAAAAACTGTGCAAGTTTCAGTCGTTTTTTAATTTGTATACGTTTAGTATATTGCCTTTATCTTGTGGCTATGTTTGTGCAACGGTTATCATTGTTAGGTAGTTGCCCTTAGTTGACGGGTCCCAACTAGATATTACTTCGTCACGGCTTACCAAATCGAGCTCTCTTATTGGATCGACAACCCTTCATTCGGTCCATATCAATAATCAATGGATATCTTGGGACTGTATGCCTTTCTTCAGTAACTTGGCCCCAGTGTAAGTTAAATTACGTGTAACTTCGGTCCGAGTCACCATACATGGATACTAAACTACCAACATATACACGCATTTGCGGTTCATATTTTTTGCTTAAGACAACGCACCGCATGCGCACAGTGACTCATTTTTGTTGTCATTCATAAATTTCTTGTTTCTTCCGTGCCCATAAAATAATTCCCAAGTCGATAGTCAGCGCATGTGAAGATGATGTACCAACACTAGGTAGCCAGTGTGTCTGTGCGTGAGGGCTCATAATAGTCACAGCCTCATATAACACCACACAAAAAGCTACATATGCACTGATACAAGCTCGGCAGCTAGTCGCAACCTCACAAGTAGCTATACTGATGCAGCCAGAGATGGCTTTCGTCTCTCTTCGAAAGATTCAGTCGATGAATTCACAGACGAGGATTTAGGGTTCTTCAGTACCGGCCTGGCATTGGGTATTGTCATGCCCATAAGTCGCATACGCTCTTCGAGAAACTCAACACGCAACTGCAGTTCACTATTCTCGCACTCTAAGTCGTTATTTCTGGTACGTAGATCAGAAGTTTCCGTTTCCACGATGCTTTTCTTCAGCATCCTGAGAGGGTCTTCTCCGTGTACATTGCGTGTATCGTACAGCTTCCACAGATCGTCTACTACACCTGATTCTTTGAGGTATAGTTTGAAGCTGTCTTTAGCTTCGCTTGTGGCCGAGGAGCGCTTACGTTCGGTAATTGCGGCTGGCATGATTTTGTACTGTTGGTGCGTAGAGCTGTACGTAGTATCCGAGTGTTCGACCCAAACTCACTATTATAAATATATTTTGTATGTGCGCGTATACAAATGTACGAAATAGTTTATGCAAATATATGTACACAAATGTGTAAAGTTTTGACACGGATTGTAGTGCGAACTTGTTTTATGATTGGTTTGAGAGTTGAGACTTGTCATCACTTCTCGCTCTATATTTTAACACAGCCTGTCTTTTTTAAATAGTACAAACACAAGCCAACAACCTGCGAGGCGATTCGGCGAAGTATTTTAATAAAATGTTGCAAACAATCAATGGAATCATCAATGAGCAATCGCCAATCTGTATGTCAGTCGTCCGTACGTGACCCAGTGACGCTCTTCAGATATATAGCTCTTTGCTCCGTTCTCTGGCTGTGGTATGTGTTATAAAGAAAAAAGTTTCAAAATAATAGATAACAAACTATAGCCAATGGAATCAATCACAATATTCTATCATTCTAACGTTACGTCATTTTGCGATTTAGGAGGCTATGTTTTATTTTTGTGATTTTCGGTTTTCTCTGTGTGTCCACAGTCCATAGTGTCTGTACTCTGGCTGGTCTCTCTCGTCAGGCGTCAACCATTGTACACTGTAAAATGTACAACTAAAAGCTGGTAAACGACATGTCTTATGGTTTTCAGGTTTTGACGACATGTTGCGACTCGCGACCTCATACCAGCTCAGCTGTAATATATACACGACTGAGCCGTGAGCCTGTGAAGTCTCAGAAGTCATAACTCAACCGCTCAGAGTGGACTCAGGGGAGTCCGTAACTCGTTAGGTTGTCTAATAGTCGAGTCTCTACTCTCTATATAGCTCTCTCTCTACTACTTTCTTTAGTACTGTAGTAGAGTATGTAGAGCGAGAGAGAGAGACTGTGTGTCTGTTTGTCTGTTGACTCTGGTGACTGGTCTGACTACTACAAGAAGAGTGGCGAGTGGCGACTGTCTAAAAGTTTCACAGTCTGTCGGTCGTCGGACGACGGACGACCGGCATTTAGTAAGCGTGAGCCTGTGAGGCAATGGCGGTCTGGCACACTGGCGCACTGCGTAAATTAAACTAATGTGATATTTTATGATAGAAAATCAGACCAATAAAGCGGGAGCAGCTGCTGTATTTCATTGTTTTTAATTTGTTGAAATTTATGACTCGTTAATTTATCTAATGATATTTCAAACTTGCAACTTGCCACTTGCAAAGGTGCAAGTTGCAACGTGAACGTCTTGAACGTAAATATATATGATTCACTCAGATTCTCAGAAGCCTATGCGTGAAGTTGTGAAGTGCGAACTCAATTTTTTTTAGGTGGTTCAAATTAGAAGGCTATGGTTGAGTAGGTTTTATTATAAACCGCATATTTATTTGCAAAAAAAATGTTGCGTTTGACTGAAAACCCTTATTTAAAAAACGACTGAAAATAAAAACTACCATGTTAGTACGATTTTATTGGGTCTAGACCAAATATTTTAAACACGATGTTAAAAATTCAAAATCGTGAAATAGTTGAATATGACCAATCGTTGGAGAGATCGTACGGATACCGGACTCAGTAGCCATTCCAAACAAACCAAACAACATGTGTGGTGGTAGAGTGAAGTGACTCACAATCGATGCCATTCTTTGATTGGCTAGGCGACGGCCGATGAGATCACTTGACTTCAGAAATTCGAAAATGGAGTGTTCGAAAACTTCCGCAGTTTTTTCGTACAATGTGAAGTGTTCAGTACTACTGCAGTGTGCAGTGTGCACTGTGCACTGTTAAGTGTACAGACAGTCGCTAGAGCACGATGAAGCACATTTAGCACAACTGCGCAATCTTCTCGGTCACTTTTCGTGTGATTCTATTATATTTTTCAAGAATAGCGTTCTATTTCACTTTACCATCAGAGAGTGGAGGGAGACAATATATATTGTACATCGCGCGAGTGGAGAGGGGGTGTGTATCCACAACCCCCAGCTCTCGTACTATCAGATGTAACAACAAGTGTTAGCTTACTCAAATACTTGATGTATTGAATTGAAATTGATATTCAGGTATAGACGGTCGAACAAATGAAATTTGAATATATATACATACAGAATCGAAAACGTGCATATACGACTAAAATGTGCTGGCGATCTTGATGATCTAACCATATTCATATAATTACACATTCGAATCCACACAAACAAATACAAACATACATACATACATATATATA
>LUCW03000653.1:32500-42596 GCA_001586965.3 Sphaeroforma sirkka
TTAAAAAAAATTAACCCCCCCTAACTTCATGATTTTAAACGTCGAATTTTTTTAAAACGGATCACTTGTTTAAAAAAAGTCAACTGCCAAACGACCGAAACCCTATGTTTGACAGGGAATTAGACGTCACACAAATATTCTGGACCCCATAATAGGGAATTCGTTGTAAAAACACATCGATTTTTGTTTGTTTGTATGTATTTATGTACAGTTGTAATGGGATATTTTTATTGGGTTTACTGATTACTCGGCCGCTGTCGTCCACAAGACACTTCACTGTCTTGAGTGACTTCAGTGGTTAATCTTTAACCCCATAGTCAAGGGACCAGCTCATCAGAATCAGACGTCCAGTTAGGTTTCAGTGATATAAAGGCAGTCCACTAAATAAACTCTTTTTCAAAGCAGATTCACAGAAGAAGGGTGAAGTTGTGGAGAAAAGAAAAGGTAACCAGTAAAATATCAGTTTAATATTTTACTACAACAAAAACAAGCACATATTCAAAAAATAATTGTGGTTAACATTTTACTCGCGTGTGTAAAACGACCATAATTTGGACTTCTAGTTTTAATTGAATTAATTGGCGTAATTTACTTTCCCCAATTTTCTAAGTGATAATACGTCTCAGACCCTGTGGCCAGTGGCAGCCGTGTGGCCTGACGCCGACGCCCTGGCTGAAAAGCTAAAGGACTGCAAATGTATTGCATTTATTGCAAAAAGAATACATATTTTTTCAATTTCTTTGAGTCGTCGACAGACGACGTCGATTACTCCTCGCTGTCTGTCTCTCGACTCTAATACTCTTCACTCTCTGTAGAGAGTAGAGAGTAGAGGGAGACTGAAGAGAGAGAAAGAGAAAGAGTATCTCTCGAGACTCGAGAGTCTTCAGTGTCGAATCTCTCTATTGAGAGTAGACACGTCGTTTTTTTCTCATGTGTTTGTCTCAGACTCTCAGTATGTCTACTATGAACATCTCTTAGTCTGAAGTCTGAAGTCTGAGTCTCTGAGAGAAAGAGACATTTATTTTTTAACAAAACTCTATAAAGAAAGTTTTATAAACATTATATTGGGGAAAATAAAATAACGTCAGTTTACAAATAATTTATTTACAATTTACACCAGGAGTCAGCACTCAGGAGTTCAGGACTCACAGAAGCGTATAAAAAAAAAAATTGAAAAAGGAATGTCCCAAAAGATGAAAGGAAGGTCAGAACGAAGTCATATTTGGTCCCTGACATTTCAGATAATTGCGACAATTATGTTAACGGTATTGGGTATAAACAAATAACGACCCATATCGAGACCCCGTGTCTTTGACTGTATTTCAGTAGATTCCCGAGATACCGCGATGAATAATGTCAAATTTATTATCGTTAATGTTCTTTTAAAAAAAATGGATTTAAAATATATATATATATATTTGGTTCATTTATATTCTAAAACAAATATATTACACACACCAAGATATTTATTGTTCGAAGAAAGAAAAGTAAAACCCAGCGACTATGCGCCATATTTATTTTTGTTTGCGTTTAAAAAATTAAAAATACAATAGTATAGGTGAGGGCGAGTACTAACGGATCAAGATTTTTTTTATTCCATCAAGAAATCAAGTTTGAATATCCACTGGTCCGACTCATAATCGTTTGGGACAGCAGTGAAATAGGACCGGCTAGAAATACAGTTCCCGTAAAATTTAATGAAATTATAAACTTTTCCCGCCAATTTCTGAATAGATATTTTTTATCATGTTCTATTGGTAGATGGATTATCTACAAACTCAACACAAAATGTTGCACACAAACACTACACCACGTATATACGCATTTGGATGTTTGTGTACTAGTGCAGTCACTATGGCTATTAGACAGTTACATGCACGCGGCCTTATGGTCGCTCTGATGATAGCTATCGTTAACGTTTTTAATTTTTATAACAAGCCACCAACGCGCAAAGCGATGATAGTCAGAGTCCGAAAGTCTTTCACACAGATTGCAGGCGAGCTGATGCAAGAAGGTCTGTTTGCTAATACATTTAGAATGACATATAGTCAGTTTACAACACTTTCAGAAGCGCTTAGACCTGTTATAGAGAGAGATGAAACAATGAGTGCACTTCGTAATGGATGAATCGATGTAGAAGTTTTATGCTCATTGCTGACGACCTTTTCATTCACAGGGTAATCCTGTACAGCATCATCTTGCTCGATATCTGATGTCGATCTACACAAATTGGCAATACTATGCATAGTAAACGGGTTGGACTCCTAGAAAGACTAAACACGAGAGTGATTTAAAGGCGTATCTTCGACTAGTCGCAGACATAAAATACATAAACACACAGACACCCAACATCAAAACAAACATCAAAAATTGCCTACAAAGTAGACAAACGTTGCACTTTGCGTACGTCTGGGTTGGTGCACTCGTATATGTCGGTATTTTGAAGCCGACTTTTTTGTGAAATGGCGGGCCATGTTATCTCGCGTTTAATTAGTGTTCCTATCGTGGATTTGGGCGCTCTTTTTTAGTCATAGTACGTTAATTTGAGGAATTTCGCTGTTTACGTATAAATGTAAAACGAAATTGAACCTTGATTCTTGATCGCATTTCGAAAGTGCCCTCCGGTTTGTCCATATCGCACTTTTGAAAAATAATCACAATAAAAAATTTCGCCAATTCTATCGGCTGTTCAATCTTGATTCTTGATTTTACATAAAATCTTGATCCGTTAGGACCTGCCCTGAGTTACGGAGGAGAAGTCTGTAAATACTCGTGACTCTGTACGTAACTACGTATGTTTAAAAAAACATAGTGTAAATATGTATGTAGCTCTGTGCTCATTTGTGTCTATTATTTTGAAAAACCATAAAAAAAAGGACCTGGGGGATGGGGGCCTGGGACTTGGAAGGCTGGGTACCTGAACCCTGGGGCCTGCAGTTCTGCACCCTACAACAATGGCCAGTAGATATTCTCTACTACCACTTACTACTCTGCTAGTAGTGCCTCTCCTCTACTCTAGAGAGTAGTATTTAGAGAGTAGTAGAGAGAGGGTATCCAGTATCCACTTATTAAACTGTGCTGTAGCCTGCAATGTCTGTGCGGTCTGTGTTTAGCGGGGTTTAAAAAAATCATAAGTATAAAACATTTGAAGTATGTATGTGAAATTTACTGTGTGAACTGTGCAGGGCTGTAATTAGGCCACTACTAGTCTACTAGTAGTAGGAGGCAGTGCGGCTACCCTCTCGACTACTAGCACAAGATGAGGACGAGACACGAGAGTCAGAGAACCCTCGCTCGAGAGAGAAGGAGGTTGTATTCTGTAAGCGTAGTCCGTAACCTGTAGCCTGTAGCCTGTAAATAGGTATGTAGTATTTTGACGTTTGTAGCTGTATGTACCTCTATATTATTAATATATACCCAGTACCCACACAGCGCCCACGCCGCACAACCCCCTGCCTGGGGCTTGTGGTCTGTGGAGTGTAGACTGTAGCCCCGTGTCAGAGTATATGACAGTATGTGCGCCTATGCAACTATGGGCTATGGGCCTATAGCACTATGCTATTGCACTATGCCTATGGCCAATGCATTGTACTCTGTAGAGTATAAACTATAGCTACTATTTACTAGTAGAGTAGGCGCCAGCGGCTGCTAGGTGCCAGCCCGAAACTGAGAGAGTGACACTTTTCTTTGAATTATTTCTGGATGACGGTTTTATTGCGAAATCAGCATTTTTAGGAGTATGGTATGCCGGTCTTGACTAATAGATTAGGTTTGAATATCTGCTAATTCCCTTTTATGGTAATATTATTCGACTCGACCATTTATCAAAAAATCCGACTTTATATTGATAGCAAAATCACGTATTTTTTATTATTTTAAATATTAATATTTTTACCCACCACCAGTCCATTACTGCACCAGTGAGTCTAGTGGTTCAGTGACCAAGGAACTAAAATAAATAAATAAATAAAAACATAACCTTAGAATACTTTTTATTTTTCTTGCAATTGTAATAAACAAAAATCAAAAAAAAACAAATAAACAAATATAGAAGTAACAAAAGCATTTTGTATTGAAAATATGTATGATTTATTTACATGATCAGTGATTACATGCTGCGCTGATGAATGCAATTACATTCGTAGAATTACTCCCACATCACATAAATTGGCCAACCATCGCAACGTGAAAGGTCCTGTTCACATATATACAGATTATCATTGGGTTGATTATTAACGCCGACACTAAACTCAAGCGTGTTGGGCTTTTCTCTACGAATCAAACCAGCCTCTGGTAAGGAAGCGCAGAGCTTGGATTACAGAATACAGAAACTACAGGAGGTTAATGGATATTATGGAGTAAATACAGGCTTTATATATTTTATTTTATTCTAGAAAAAGACCATTGTTTATGTTGAAAAACAAAACATAAATATGCACAAGAAGCGAAGTAAAGTTTGTTTATTTCCATTTGCGATCTCCATTTGTTATAAATATAAAGAACAACACTATACCTGTTTATATTTATTTTATTTGTAGTCCACTTTGCAATCAAACAAAAGTACGAGTTATGTAGACCTACCATAACTATATCTGTATCCAATGTAATAAGGCTTGATCTGCTGCCGATAACTTTCGTAGATAGTTGAATTCATAAGATTCTATCACAGGTAGAAGAGGTGAGATACAAATCAGAGTTGACATACATAGCCATTGGCATATCACATCCATATATTAAATTGTTAGAATGAAGGAATTAAAATATAGCTATCACGCATACCAACCTTTGTCTGACTCTCGGCATGGGCGATTTGTAGAGATCCCGAATACAATACTCAGCGAAAACACAATCAATCCCCCTGTCAGTATTGCCCAAGGAGGGTTAGCAGGAAAACCTTCCTTCGGCCAAAACGGGGACATATCGTCTCCGTATGGATTGAGAGAATCGTTCCCTCACGGATCCACTCAGTCCAGTAAGAGCTTCGATCACAATTTAGGCGCCAACAGCAGTTATTGGAATGGAGGCGGAAATCAAACAAATTTTGTTCAACAGCGACAGGGGAACACCCACACACACGCCCACACGAATGCACAGGTTAACTCTACTCCGCGGCGCCGCATGAGCCAGACCCCGGTACTGTCGAGTCAACTGTTTGCAGCTACGCATCAGGCCATATTCAATAATGTGCCAACGCAGCAGCAGCGGCTACGCTCGCTTTCGAATACCAGTGTGGGTGCTACCGATTCTTTCAGCTCTCACCGCACCATTGATAGTATGCCGAGTTTTCACGGTAACACACAACCCCCGCAACAGTATACCTTTACGCTTTGTGCGGGCGATCCGGATCTTAAAGAAGTGAAAGCGACCACACGACAAGCACGCAAGAGTAGCAGTGGTGGTAACAGCGTTATAGGCACACCGCAGAATAATCCGTGTGTTAGTCCGAAAGCAAGCGGCATTTCCGGAAGCGTTGCAACAGTCTCATCCACCTCCGTTGCTATCAAGTCGCTAAATAATGCGCTACATCATCAAACAATCTCGCGCCCAAGTGCGGGTGTACAAAGTACGAACAGTGGAAGCACGGGAAAAACACAGCACAAGAGGGTACAAAAGCGCTTGCCAGCACAGACTTTGCCCAATGATATAAACAAAAAGGTTTCATCTTACGCAACGGGCGATGTGGGCCTTGTGCGAGAATTGTCGAGCTCTCAATATTTGCTTAGCGAATCATCGAATACTCTACTCACACCACGTACATCAGCAATCGATGTGAGTGTCTTACTTGGCCGCCCCGATAACACCCTACCAATTGTGCCGACCGAAACCTCGTACACCGTCAAAGCTGCACAGGAGCTCAACGATACAAGCGTTGATGTTAAAAGATACACATCATGTGCCTCGCTTACTATGGGTGAGCTATTTCTTAGCGAGCTGAGGTCGGATCTCCTACCAGATCCTTTGAATTTGGACGTAACGTCGATGTCTCAGAATACGCTTGAACTATCAATGGCTTCAAGCTCCGAGGCATCTATGGATCAGCATGAACGCCTAGAGCGATTGATTAGTTTACAAGATACGGACAGTGCTAGTTCAGTTGAGTCGGCATGCATGGAAACTGGCAATAATCTTGATTCTTCGGAAGATGAGTTGAGTTTTTTCTTTCAAGCGCATATAGATGATGCCGACTTCGCTTTCGATCCTATGGGCGACCCTCTTATGTCGAGTTGGGAAGAAAGCGCCTTCGCGGAGCACCTATAGTACGGTTCTTTCACTGGCGATTCTTGAGATGTAAGCTGCAAAACTTCTTTTCTGCTTAAGGTCTGACGGACTTCTATCTTTAGAAGAGCCTCAAGTATTGCCGGTGGGGAGGGAGTGATAATGAAGACTGATGATATAGAATGAAATATACATGCATGGTGATTGGAATCGTAATGGTATATATGGAAGAGGCTCAAACTGACACTAAATGGTGAGTGGTCACTAATAGATTCAAGTTACGTCTCGCATCTAAGATTTCGCAAGGGGCGATCTGTTGACGGTAAATAAATTGGTGTAGCCCAATAAGAACGTGTCGGATATTCTGTGCTTTACTGAAGCTATTACTGACATGAGATGCTTCCTAAGTACGGTTCCAAACCTACAAGCAGGCAATGGGTTTACATAGACCAGTTGTAAGTATATTGCTACTCTGCAACGTAGTACACGTCAAGGAAATTAATTCGATCAGAACACAATGTGTCATTTGCAGATACACATAGTCCCCATGTGCTCCATTATGATGAAAACCTGTTTGTAGATCTTAAACTAGTTCCACTAAATATATCTATATCTATATCTATATCTATATTTACATATATATTTACATCTACATCTATATATATATTTATATTTATATATATATATATATATATGTATATTATATACATACATATATATATATATATGTATATGTACATGATACATATTATATATCTATATATATAATATAGGTATATATAGTACACACAAACACACACACACATATATATATATATATATACATGTGTGTGTCTTATGTGTCTTATGTGCAGGTCTGCCTCTCAATAAGTATGAATCTCAATCAGAATTCTGTCTTATACGCGCATGAATAGAATTATACATGCCACATTATTTCAATTTCTGGAAAGAAAACCGCTTATTGGAATATAGGTTTGCTCATTGCTCAAATACTCTGATACGTTTCGACAAATGTAGCACAAGCACCAATGCGATGGGCTGAGAAATGTGATCTGTCAATAGGTACAGCAACAGTCAAAAATCAGAAGTTAAAGAATGTGATATATACCAGTTTCTTTATAGAATAATACAGGCTGCTCAATAAGTTAAACACCCTAGAAGATTCGCAAGACCTTTCTAAAACCTTCATATATTTCAACATATTTCTTTCAAGTTTGTAATATAAAGTTTATTCTAACATAACCTCCAACTCAAGCTTGAGAGAGAGAAGAGTGTGTAACTACAGGGTATGTTTATGCATTTATTTACTACAAATCAAAAGATAATATTTTTTTAAATTATTCCTCGAGTACATATTTAGGGTTTAGGGTTTAGGGTTCTAGCTGAGACTCAGACTCAGCGAGAGTCAGAGAGAGTTGTTTTTTTATGTTTTTTATTTGTTAGTTGTAAATTGCGCAGTGTCAGCATTCAGCAATCAGACTCACAGACACACACTCACACAGACGTAAATAAATACACTTCAGAAACTTCACAGACGTATGTATCATAATCATAAGTTCAAAAATCAAATCAACAACAGTGCGAGGCAGTGTGAGTGAGATGCGAGTCTGAGACTGAGAGTCAGTGAGTGGCCTGCTTATATATATATTACTGGGTCCTGGTACACCAAACAGCTTAAACCGCAGAAACTTGGTGATTTTCGTTAAAAGCGCAAAGGAGTCCCAAGTCCCATTCTCACACAAGTTCAAACGGACCAAACACCAGGGCCCAATGTACTCATATCAGCTTTGGGACGCGCCCTTTTCGTGCGAACCAATAGAATATCCGCTAGTCTTCTACATACGACGACTATGAAAATTCCAACTCACTTCACACTTCTCACAGCCCTATATTTGCGATATATATATATATATATATATATATATATATATATATATATATATATATATATATATATATATATATATATATATATATATATATATATATATATATATATATATATATATATATATGTATATATATATATATATATATATATATATATACAATATATATATATATATATATATAATATATGTATATATATAATATATATATATATAATATACATATAATAATATATATGATATGATGTGTGGTGATGATGCGTATTGATGATGATGTGTGCATGATGTATGTAATATATATGTGTGTATGTATATATGCATGCATACACACACACACATACACACTATATATACAACAATCAATATATATATATATATATAATATTATATATATACATATATATATACATATACATGTTGATGATGTGTGTGTGTGTGTGTATATGTATACATGCATGTATATGTATGTATATATATATATATATATATGCATAATATATACATATATATATATATATATATATATATATATATATATATATATATATATATATATATATATATATATATATATATATATATATATATCTCATATCCATCTCATATCTATCTATCTATCTATCTATATTTTATCTATCTATCTATCTATCTATATATATATATATATATATATATATGCCCGAGTTCGCTGCCTCTCTCGTTCGTTTGTTTAGATACTGGGATAAAGATCTGTTCAATAATTAGTGTTATTGTTTTTTTTACTAAATAGGATAGTCCCATCTGTACTATGTATGTGTGTGAAAATTGATACTTGTATTTTTTACTATTTCATTCGCTATGTACATGCATAAATGCATACATTCTGTTAATTTTAAATTATACACACCCACGGCCCCCACGCTCCCTGCCCCACGGGCGAACAGACCACGCCTCTACGAGAGTCCACGACGTCCGACGGTCACGGAGTAATATTGTGTATTTTACTTTGTTATATATAATTATCAAACTTCTTGAGTTAAAAATATTTTATATGTGCTCTCGGTGATCGCATCGGGGCTCGGGCTCATTTCTTCGAGCCAATGAAAGTGCGGTCTGAAAGTCTGATCTCTGGATGTACAACGCAAAAGTATTGCGTTAAACGTTTGAAATCAAACGTATACTTACATTTCAGTGTCCCATGTATATTTGTAGGGCCATATCCCAGGTTAGGCAACAGGTATATATTTACCAGCATTTTGATCTGACAACAAAATCTGATATCGAAAAATGAGACCAAAAAAATTGAATTAGGTGCACTATTAAGGTCACAATATTCAGGTTAAAATCATGACCCGCTCTCTCTAGAGAGAGGAGAAAGAATATAATTATGGCTTTAAAACGGATTAACGTCCGTAGGATAAAATATACCAAAATACGTTGCAACGCTAAAAAAAAATCCGCTAAACGTTGAAATGTTAACGTTTATATACATGACGTTAAACGTTATGAGGTTAGTGACGACAGTACATATGAGGTACGAGTACGACTGCTGTGACAGACTGTTTGGTGCTTGTGTGAAGTAGCGTATCTTTCTTACGTTACGACTGACAAAGACTTATATACTTGCTTCTCTCGTCAGCAGTAGCAACAGTATTTATCAAAGCTGTGTGAGATTTAACAGAAGAACATTTAGCTGAACTACAAGGCGACAGAATTATTTCCTACATCGTCATGAGAGGAACATGAAGTGGAAAATACATTTGAAACATTCCACAGGAGCAGACGAAAAAAGGAAGAGCACTTCGTAATATACGCAGTAAAATAAGTCTCAGGTCTCAAAATGGTGGCAGCAAAGAGAAAAAGCAACAGTCAAAATGGAGGCTACAAAAAAGTTGTGGATACTTTTTATGCATTATCTTTATATACATATATATATACATACATACACATACAAACTCTTTCTTTATATACATACATACATATACATACATACATATATTTATATACACATA
>LUCW03000654.1:0-2500 GCA_001586965.3 Sphaeroforma sirkka
AGCCAACCTGTAATATATTAATAGCCAATAATATGTATGTAATAATAATTTATGTATGTATGGCAATAGCCAATAGCCAATGTGGATGTGTTGTGCACGTATTATAATATGTAATATATGTAGCAATAATATAACTATTAATAATAACCATATATGTGTAATAATAATAGCCAATATGTTTATGCTCCATAATAATATAATAATAATAATGTGGATCTGTGTACGTATGTAATAATATACCCTACAATAATAATAATAATAATAATAATAATATATAATAATAATATTATTACATGAGGCGTTTGGTTTGTTGACGTTGATTTGTACGTGGTTGCGTACGTATTGTGTGTGCGGTATTGTGCATGTATGAGGGAATTAGTGACCGTATGTATGTATGTGGTGTTGGTGATGCTGTTTCTTGCAGTGTTGTTCGTTAGCTTGTTGATGCTTGGAGCCGGTGATATTATGTTTGTTTGTATATATGTAATATTGTATGTTTATTTTATGTTTATGTTTATGATCTCCTTAATAATAATATGTAATAATAATTAATATGTATATATAATATATGATATATTATATATATATAATATGTATAATAATGTAATAATAATATATAATAACTAATATAATATATGATTGTTATTGATTATAATAATAATATATGTATTGTACATGTTAATAATTACATATGTATGTTTGTGTATTTGTATGTTGTAATATATTGTTAATAACTGTTATGTATAATGTAAAGATTAATATGTAATAATAATAATAATAATATAATGTCGTGATGTCTGTTTTTCTTAATCTTATTGTTTCTTGTTGGTTTCTGTTTCTTGTTTTGGTTTGTTGTTGTGTGTTGTGTGTTTTGTTTATGTATGTAATATGTATGTGTTTATATGTAATGATTGTGCATGATAGCATAATATGTAATAATAATAATATGTAATAATAATGCATATGTAATAACAATAATAATAATAATGTAATCTATATATATATATGTATGCATTATATGTTTGACGCCAATATATAATAATATATATGTTTAAAAGACATATGTAGCGCGCATGAAACTGCACACACATGTTTATATGTAATAATCTGTATGTATGCATGTATATATATATGGATATGGTGTTAATATGGATATGGATATGGATATGGATTTGTTATGTGTACATGTGTTGACGTGTTTGTGTGTGCGTGTGTGTATGATGTTTTGTATATATGTTTGTATGTATGTATGTTTATATATATGCATGTACATGTAGCCAATATATATATATATATGTAATGTATGTATGTATGTAATAATAATAATAATCTGTAATAATATATATCTGTATCTGTATATGTATGTAATAATATGTAGCATATAATAATAACTAATATAATAATGTATATATCTATAATAATCTATATATCTATATCATCTCTAATAATGTATGTAATGTAATATAATAATAATAATGTAATAACATATATATATATATGTATATATATATATATATATATATATATATATATATATATATATATATATATATATATATATATACCAGACCAGATATATACATGTCCTTAACTGTTCTCTCATCTTAACGTTGACTGTGCTGTTGTCATTGTAGTTGTGGGGTTTCTGATAGTTTTTATCTGCTCTGCAGATACAAACTTTCCTGAATCTGTTACCTGTAAGGAAGAGACTGCGGCCGAAATATCGCATCGACGTCGCAGTGGTAGCAGTCCCAGCGCCCATTACAGCTTCTGATCAAACGTTCAGTAGCAGAGGGAGGACCACTGTCGGTACGCACTTTTCCCACATAGGCTCACACTACCAGTAGTCCTGATTCTAGTTGTACCTTCAACGTGATATTGTATGGATATGTATAGTTTTCAACTTGTGTTTCATCTCAGCCAGGCTCGTTGAAAGCGCCCTCGGGGTACGCAGATGTGACATTTACACAGTATATATCGTCTGGTCATGTTTTGCCACTCCAATGCAACTGTTTTAAGTGATGCACCCTATGTACGACTAGGATAAAACATCGCCGGTTTCTTATTTTGTACAGTACGTAGCCTAGGGTCATAGAATATACAGACATGGACGAACGACTACGGAAAAATAACGTGGTGATTTTCAATGTTCGGTTTTCTTATGTTTTGTCCATGGATGTATTTTCTCACAGGTTACACGGACTTGGAAGAACGACTAGGAATAAATAATGTAGTAATCGTCAATGACCTGCTGGCCAGCGGATACGGCTTGCTCACACTGGGTCGACAGGATGTATGTCTACGGTCATTTTTTTTGATGAGATATGTACATGTGTTTATATATCTCGCTACATGTGAATACTCGACTCTTCCGTTGGACAGTTTCGTTTTTGGGCCACGCTACAAACACACACACGCACACATACACATTTATATATATATATATATATATATATATATATATATATATATATATATATATATATATATATATATATAT
>LUCW03000654.1:5000-10000 GCA_001586965.3 Sphaeroforma sirkka
TGAACGTTTTAAAACTTTGAATCAGAACCGATTTGCAGCTGGACCTATTGGCATTTCTGAAGCGGAAATTTAAAGAGACCAACCGTGTGAGTCTCGAAAGGATTGTGTCTAAGCCCGGAATAGTCAATGTATTGGAATTTTTGTGCGACAAGTACCCAGACATGTAAGTTATATTTACGGGATATGCCAGTCGTGAATGATCCTGTTCATTGCTGTATGCACGCTCCTTATGCTGCAGAATTACTAGTACAACAAGTTGCACTGTGCGGGAATGGCTTCGAAGCCATCTACGTGATGTAAGAGAGGAAAACAATATGTCTAAGGCGACCATCCGTGTGATATTCGAGAGGATAGCGTATAAGGCCGGAGTAGACAATCGGCGGGGTTTTTTGTACATGTATGGGCTGGTTTTTTGTACATGTAGGGGCTGGTTTTTCGTACATGTATTTGGATATCTAAGTGACATCTGTTGAGCTGTGTGCCACGTTTCTTTTTTTGGGGTTGGCATGTATAAATATCAACGATATATTGTGACAGGTGAAGTAAATTAGCCGTTTAACTGTAGAGAAGGTGGACTTCAAATCCAGCACAGTGTATGTTACGAGACTTTGTGGTAAATATATGTGAAGTACATCGTTGTGCATATTCACGCGGTGAGCTGTGTGGAATGGATAAGATTAGTTGCACGATTGCGCATATCTGCGGATCCAAGCAAGCATCTTTTATACTTACACGGCCACAATTGCACACCTAGAATTTGTGTACCAAACCAGGTATGTGTCATTGTTTTGGACTTTCCGAGTCGCATGTATGATAGGTGCAAGCAACCCCAACGATGTTTGTTCGCGTGACTATGTATGAATATGCGTGCGTGGCTATATGCAAATATCTCAGTAGCCAACCGATGCTGTTTTCGTAGATTGGGCGTCTGGCTAGTTCCCACTAAAAGAGTCTCACTAAAAGAGTGAGAGCTGGTATCGTCGTATTTCCGTCTCTGAATTTATCGGTTCATCGTTTTGTTCTCATTTCAATAAAATCAGGGTGAATCAGAGCACATTAGACCAGGTGGCGGCGTCGCCTGACAAGGCACAAGCGATTGCCTTGCTTGCTAGTCGTGATCGGCTGTGCTACAAAGCAATGGTATGTTCGTTTAGTTGTACATATATATTTGTATAATCAAGCAAATAAGTTTGTATCCGTTGATGCATGCGAGTGTGTTGAGATTACATCGTAGCTGGCTACACATATGAATAGACAAGCAAAAGTATTATTGAATTACATGTCCGATAGATGCTCACATTCGTATACGCATTTCGTGAACAATCCGTACACCTATCAATCTACTCACAGATTGTTTACTGATAAAATGCTACAAAGCAACACGTAAACATAGCAAATACACGCATGTGCTTGATATATATGCACATAGTCGAAAACTCAGTTTATGTTCAACCGAAATTGTTTTTAGGAAATATTTGTTTGGACGTTTGGTAGTGAAGTGGGGTGCGCCGCGTTGAAATGGCTGCCGTATGGGGGCCTATACATCACTGGCGGAACAGCATCCCACAATGTACAGCGACTGAGATCTGATTCCACGTTCATGGACGCCTACTATGACAAAGGGCGAGTCAATCCGTTGATGAGACAGGTATGTGTTACTTACTTATAACACTTGGGTATGCGTTACTTACTTATAACACTTGGGTATGTGTTACCTATTTATAACACTTGTCAGATGATAGATACTAGACGTGCAGATTTAAACCCGCTGCGAAAACCACTGGACTACTCCTGAGAAGGAATGTGTAACCATTTTTTGAATATACTATAAAAACTGCAGTCGATCGAAGATACCTGTGCCGGTTGTTATTCGTGCACAGGGCCAAAATCACGCCTGCTAAACTCTCTCCATGCTGTAGCATATACCGAAATACAGAGAATGAGAAAATAGTTTTACTGGTGGTCTAGTTGTACTTTTCTATCTGACACAAATGCCCCTAAGTGCATGTGTACACCTTCACTTGGTGTATGCTGGGTGTTGTAGTGGTGGGCTCCACTTCTGCTGTTAGCTTGCTCATTGTAATTCTGGTCTGCTCTTCTATCAATAAGCTTACTCATGCTCACAATTGGGCATTGCAATTAAAACCCAGGTCCCCGTAAAAGTAGTGGTTGCGACAGATCTGTGTCTGCGAGGAGTGATGGTAGTTGCCTACCGGATATTTCAAGAACGGTTGCGTAGAAAGACCTTTAAACCCATTCTTGTTCCGCGGGTAGCTGTGTACTCGGCTATCACCATCGCCTTTGTAGCGTATGCTGTGAGGTATAGATGGGGTGGGTTCACGTTCATGCGCAGAGTCGGCTGGTAACATAAATCAAATATGAGTGACAGATCTGTAAATAACCTCCAATTTAGAACAACTTATCGATGTATGATTTTACATGAGCGTATGTAATGCAGTTATGCGGCTGACTCGGATTTAATACATCCGCGTGTATGCTGTGAGATGTCCCTTGCGTAGATATCATTAGTAGTATACTATACTCGAGTTTGTGTGACAGATTAGTGTGTCGGAAAATTCAAACTTTGTATGTAAACTGTAAAGCACCTAGCTATTTCACTTATAAGTCCTTGATGGCAACGCGGCCGGTAGATGCACAAAATATACGCATTTGGTCACAGAAGAAAACAAAAGAAAATACACTTTTCGCTCTATCTCTGTAATCTAGCTTGCCATAGAAACGTGTATGAGCAACGTCCTTGTTCTGTTAAAATCTTATAAACCAGCTGCAAAAATCCCGTGAAAGAGTATAGTGCGATAGGACAATTCGTCCCCTCACACCAATGCAAAAATAATGGTTAAAGACTTAGGTATGTGTACAATAGTGACGGCACAAGCGATATTTGCCACACCTACGCAATATGATATGCGGCCAAATAATTACATGTTGCCATATAGCTGAGTAAATTCCCAGAGAAAGCAAATGCCGCGAGATTGATTTTAGATCTTCTTAAGATCTGGATTCTGAAGTCTCGAGTATCTGTAGAACTAACCTATGTCCGTTTCTCTCTAAACCTTTTTAAACTCAATCGTTTTTCTGTCAACGTTATTCGATTTTGCTGTTAAAAAATCAGTAAATACAATCGTGATTTCAACCGTGCATATTTCTCGAAAGAGTTCTTTTATAGGTTTTCAATAAAGGTAGGTTTTCCGTTTACGTTCAACGTTTACTGCATTGATGCAAAACGAATTGATGTTAGCCAGTGGGTCTAGAATCTGAACGAGCAGATAATAAAGGTATTCAAATTGAGAAATTTTGGTTCGATATATCGCTTCAAGTCAATCACTCAAATGAAAACCCACTCCGGTGTCTATCATAGTAGCATTAATATCACATCGATTCACCATGCTGCACACACCAGTACCCGCCTATCTATTCTCGTATGATTCCTTCCATTCCTACCTACAAAAAGGATTCGTTCACATTTCTTCTGTTCATGTTATGAGTGTGTGAACAGGAACCACCATGAGTACTATATGCTAGAGATATCTTTAAAGAGCCTGTAGAATGACCAGCTTATACTCCGTACATTACAGTGGCAGGCCACATCAATATGCTCCACATTGAGAGTACAGTAAGTTGCTTCTCTGCATCTCTATTGAAGACTTCCTATATCATACGAGTTCTTTAACTTCACAATAGAAAGCAACGAAGTGTGTGTGCCACATGAAGATGCTGGTGTCTAGATGATTCTCCTCTTCAACTTCACAATAGAAAGCAACGAAGTGTGTGTGCCACATGGAGATGCTGGTCTCTAGTTGATTCTCCTTACTAATTTTCTCCCGGTGTTGTGCGTCGTCAGCCACCCCATTTTGAATACGGCAGTGTATGCAAAGTCATCATTCTCTGTTTTACGCGAGTAGAAATGCATTCGTTGGTCGCCATCCACCCCCCCCGCCGCGCGCTATTGGTTGATAAGTATATATGCTACTGCCAGCTTGGAATAAATAACATTATCCTTATTGGTATAGATGGCGTGCTCTCGAACTCAGCCGTGAGACTAAGAAACCGCAGGATTGGGCCTGTGTTGGAGGACTTCATTGGGGCGTTGGCCCAGGCGAAAGAGATTGAGCTGCTAGAGGCACTGCAAACCCATTTCCCAACAATTTCAGAGACACTAGACGCGTCAGTGTGCTGTTTTCGCATTTCCGATTCCCTCAAAGACTCACTATACGAAGGCTACAGTAATACGTATGGGGTTGCTGGGCTCCTTATGGGGGTACAGCAACATCGCTTGTTCGTTTTTCCGTCTTCTGTACGTACTCACGCGAGCAAATGTTTGGCGTGTACGTCATGACCTTCATTCCAACGCAAAAACCATATACTTCGTCACCCGCTCAGATTGTTCTGCGAATGTTCCCAGAATTCCTCTACTGCTATCTTCGGGAAACATAAATATATATATTCTTACAGTGACATATCTCAGTCCTATTTTTTCCTTCCTTTCTTTTTAGAAGTAGTTTTCTTGCTCCTCATAGTCGTGTTTGTATCCCTCGCCACAGATGAATCCGTACTCATTCCCGATATGGCCACAATCTCTGCGCACCCCTGTGGCGGTGGTGTTTGTGGCACATTTATCAAGAAGGAATAATGGAGTCAGTACATGCATATAGTTGTATGTATATTGAAGTTGTATGCTTAAGTGTATATCCGCGTGCCCGGGTATATAGCGCGTGCACTGGTGTTAAACTCACACCTGCAATAGTTCAGATACGTGAATACATAACACTGAATCAGGGTATTAGAGGTTTCCATAAACTATATATGCAGTATTTTCTTGTGTACAAATATACACAAAGCTATGACCATGCTTGTATCTATGTACTACTTGATTATTGGTGTTACAGCATAAATATTAACACATACCAGCAGTCCCCCAAACAAAATGCGTACATCTGGTTCACCTCATGCTTGATCCATACAGCGCAATACTCAAACCT
>LUCW03000654.1:17500-76578 GCA_001586965.3 Sphaeroforma sirkka
TTGTGTGTGTGTGTGCAAAAAATCAAGAATATCCTACCTCGCAGACGTTTTTAGAATCTGGTTGCTGTGTGTGCCGACAAACAGGGCAACTGTGGTCTCGCCAACTCTTCATGCACTCGCAGTGGAATGAGTGATTGCATAGTGTAGTCAATATGCCACTGACACCCTCGTCTATTATTTCCAGACAAACAGCACACGATGGCAATTCTGTCATGAATGCACCACATGATGGAAATGAGACTTGAAAGTCGGACATTGATATAATGATTTGAAAATACATATATGTCAATATAAATTAGGCATCAAAAAAAGAATGGGACCTGCTGCACGCTAAAGAATACGCATTCATATACACATTCCCTACATGCAATCGCAAACCACGAACAGCGGTTGGTATTCGTAATCTTGCACATATACGCCGCATGACACACAGTTGTCTTGACAAATAGGCCGCGTATATATATACAAACTGACTATTTGTACGCGACATGATACCTATTCGTTGCAGTTACGCATACATACACACATTCTCTACCTGTAATCCCGACTCTCAAATGCAAGGGATACATTTCCGCGCTTTAAGCGTTCGTGATCTTCTGCACATACACCACATGGCACACAGCTTCCTCGAGATATAGCCCGTGTAAATATGTATCAACTTGTCAATATGTACGTGCAAAAGTACAAAATAGTCGAAGTCTTTGCATCTCTATATAGTCCCTTTACCTGTAATCCCAAATCTTAGTTTGAGATCCATTTCCGAGCTTTTAGCGTTCGTGATCTTCTGCACATATACTACATGACACACAGCTTCTTCGAGAAATGAGAAGCGTGTGTTGTTGTACACCGTATAGAACTCATCCGCCAATTCTTGGTCTATGAATTGTAGTAGCACCATATAGTGAATCTGTTGACAAATATACAAGACAAGTCAATAATAAAATATGAAATTACTGTACCACATGGATATATTCGAAACTGTACACTGATGGCGGATGAAGAACAGCATATAAAATTTGATATCCTCTGCTGTGCACAACGATAAAATCTTCCTCAAATAATAACAAAACGCGTATTTCATGATACGCCGTGTAAACTTATTCACGAAGCCATTGCCTATCATTCGCAACAGCACCTTATAGTGGATATATTGTCGAATATAGAAGACAAGCTATAAAGCGAGACTAAAATAATTGGATTTCCTCCGCAATATATATATATATATATATATATATATATATATATGTATGTATATATATATACTTCCGCAAGATATATATATATATATATATATATATATATGTGTGTGTGTGTGTAAACGTAATATATGCATGTGTACAAATGTTACAATTTTACTCCTTTTTGTATCTCCTCCTTCTGAAATTCCTCAGAACACGGTTCATAGGCGCTACAATTACCAATAGCTCAATGTCATTCAAGCCACTCAGTACTGTTGTGCGGATCATTGTCTTAAATGCCCCAGTTCTCGCACTTAAAGTGTGGGACTTGCCAATGATACGTATTAAGTGTACAGATATATATCGCACGAACATGTCAATAAAAACAGACATTGACATATAATGCACATACTTAAGCACATATCTCACCTATAGCTGTGTTCGATACGACCCATAATAAACCAGACCAGTCAATCTGTCACGCTAAAACATATCATGAATTTAACATTTCATCCAATAGACAAAGAGTCTATGAAAATTATCTGTTCATATACGTGTCTCTCAATTGTACATGCACAGACCTCGCACTTTGCTGTATCTGATATAATCCGCAAATGGACCAGGCCTTTCTCCACCGGCGCCAGAAAAGTCAGCAGATCCGTTACGCTAAACGCATTAGGCACTGTCATGACACATAACGTGACGGACCGATTCGGAGGTAGTTCGTTCTGATAAGAGACGCGCAGACATATTAAAGATAATCTTCAACACGAAACAGACCCTCAATCCAGATGATATACAGCCATACGGAGTATTCAAAATAGATGGTACACTGAAATAGAACTACATTCATTCAAAATAGATGATACACTGAAATAGGACTACATTCAAGGGAACGCAGACAGTATAAGAAGAATGCTGTTTGAACTGAGAATTAAAGAGCGTGAACACGAGTGCAGAACCCATTTATACAATCGGACAATCGTCGATTGATTCTTAGCCAACGAAGCTCGCCTCTTGCATCTATTCTGAAGTGAATTAAGTACATGCTCATTCCAGAAAAAGAATCTCGCTGCTTTGCAAATTAGTGAGCAGAAATGTAGAGTTTTTTACACTGCCTCAACAATGGTTTACCATATTTGCATAACCCAAATCACGCGCCACATGACAATACAAACAATGCCTTAATGATGTAGACTATCTCAGAGAAATTGGAGGGCATATACACCACATTCGCCAAACTCAAATCACGCATCATATACACGTAAGAACAAAGTGATTGCTAAGTGTATGTCCCTCCAACGTTGGCGAAAAACATGACTATTGTATAAACTGTCTATAATGCATACTAAAAATTCACAATCTACTTGCTTGTATTCACAGTCTAGACGTAAACTAACATATTTACTGCCTTGCCTGTATATTACATAATACATGTAGTAATTTATCGTTATTATTCTTTTTGATAGATCCACCTCGCGCATAGGGCACTCGCGCATAGGGCACTCGCACATAGGGCCTATGTGTGTAGGCATATTGCGCATACTGCAGTACACAATCGCCATGAACATATGCATAAGTTCTCGATAAACTCACCTCGCGGTATGATCCCTCGCCTTTACGTATACTCGAATCGGTAGAAACATTCTCGGTGCTCTGCCTATCGGCGGCGCAGATATACAAGTGAAGTATCCCAGATGCTGTTTCCACTACAGGATTCCCCGAGAAAAACGGTACACATTGATTGCCTGTATACACACACACACATATATATATATATATATATATATATATATATATATATATATATATATATATATATATATATGTATGTATGTATGTATGTATACACGAAAGACGTGTTCAAATTGAGAATGAAGAGTTGAGGACATAGTATACTTACTAAAATACTTGAAAAGAATCAGTATTGAAGCTAAACAGGAGAAGTCACTTTCGAGAGAAGTAGAGGCGTATTTACACAAAATTAGATACCATGCGAGAAAGGACAGAGGTCTCGCAGGTCGCAATTTGGCAGATTAGCCACACAAGCATGCAACTATCAATCATAATATGACCAAAAACTACAAATTCTTGGGAGTATTGGGGGATGGGGGTAGCAACAAAACACAATCCTCGCATTAATACACGAGTTGCATCTTAGCTAAACTACCCTATCTGGTAGTTTCGGCCGCCACAGATCTACCAGATCTAGAGAGAAACCATTGAATTTCCTGACAGCAAATAAGTGCCTAAAAGTATATCACTATATTGAAGAACGCGTGAATAATCAGAGCTAAGCTAATGTGTTGAATACACTGCGATTAAGACAAGTGCATAGGATGGTAATGCCATACACAAATTTAAGTATATATTCACGTAGGTTTCAGCAACGATACTATTTCTTTATTAATTCGCACTGCTTATCTTATGTTTCTAATCATTGGCCCTAAACCCTAGCCTACAACAATCCTGGCTGTGGAATAGATCTCAAATAGGCACAGTATTGCTCTAACAAATCCCACACGATCTATCTAAAATATCAGCGTTTCATCTAAGACGGCTTCCATAAACAGCAGACATGTCGTATTGAAAAACTACCTACATCATAAATGTCGTATTCACTTAGTGATCACGGTAGTCACGTAGTATTGACATATCAATCTAGGCAGACATATCGTATTGACAGACTAGCTACGCAGGCATGCTGTATTGACGAACCACCCACAGCAGATATGTCGTATTCACATACCAGTCGCAGAAGACATGTTGTACTGTAAAATATCGAAGGAACGGAACTCTCGTTGTCCTGTGGTTTTGACACGCGCGGCGCTCTGACCGTCGTCGTCCGTGTTCTGTACTTGACCTGTGTGCAGTAGAATGCGCTGGAGAATCTGAATTGCAATAATATGTATGTGGAATGATTCGGAATTGATGATTTGAACGATATGTAAAGCCTTACATGAGCAAAGACGAGCGGTGTGAAAACATATTGAAGGGTGTCAATTGAAAAGTTTTGGAAATCGTACTTTTGTGCAATATGTAATGAAAGATTGGATTAAGTAAGAATATAAATGGGAGCATTGTATCATATCCCCAGTGTTAGTCTGTATACTATTCAACTGTTGCACCTGCACACACGTTGAGAAAACTTGTCACATGCACATTAGTGCGATCGCAAGGCATTGGAAATTGTAGAATACAGCTAATGTAGCCTTCATGGGGATTAATATGCAAACTATGAACACTACACGTAATCATAGATACACAACAAATGGTTGCTTAAGAACTGCGCAAGGAGTGGCCAAAATATTCAACCGGTGAGTTCAGAGAACTAAGCTGTAAACACCCAGGCCACACATTTGTGTAGCGACGGATTGTCTGGTCCTATACGTATGAAAACAAAGTATCTAGACAAGACGACCTAAACTAGAAACTGTCGTGTAGAGATAAGCTAGCTGAGAAGCCTTGTCTCGAGCTAAACTATCTGATCACTCACGTGTAGAGATAAGATATATGTACGGGCTCTCGCGTACAAATGAACTCTCCAGTCATGTCCGTGTGGAGGTATATCAAACGGACAGTCTCCGGCAGAGATATGGAGATCGATCACTTTCGTGTAGGAACAAATTGTCTGTACAACTATCTGGTCACTCTCGTGTAGGGATAGACTATATGACCAACCTTGTTTGAAAAGTAACTACATGCCTCATTCCGTTCGTTTAGAGATGCATAATATGGACAGTCTCTGCACGAGATATGGACAATCGCTTCCGTCTAGAAATAAATTGGCTGTATAGGTATCTGGTTACTTTCGTGTAGGGATGGATTATATGGCTTACCTTATGTACAAACCAACTACACGCCTTATTACATTCGTGTGGAGATGCATAATACGGACATCCTCAGCACAAAACAAGGACATCCACTTTCGTGTAGAAATGAATTATCTGCATAGTTCATTGGTCACACTTGTGTAGGGATAGACTATATGGCCAGCCTTGTGTAGAACCAACTGCACGCCTTATGACGTTCGTGTGGAGATTCATAATACGGCTGCACAAGACAGGGACAATCGTTTTCGTGTAGAAATGAATTATCTCTTGTGTGGGAATAGACTATATGGCCAGCCTTGTGTAGAACCAACTACACGCCTTATTTCGTTCGTGTGGAGATGCATAACACGGGCATCCTCTGCACAAGACAAGGACAATCATTTCCACGTAGAAATGAATTATCTGTATAGTTCTTTGGTCACTCTTGTGTAGGGATAGACTATTAGACTATATGGCCAGCCTTGTGTAGAACCAACTACACACCTTATTACGTTCGTGTGGAGATGCATAAAATGGACAGTCTCTGTACAAGACACGAACAATTCCTTTCGTTTAGATTTCAAATTTCTGAGCAGTCTCATGGTGAGATATGTTATCTGCTTACTCACGTGTAAGGATAGACTATATGGAAACCCACACGTGCAACTCAACAATCTAGTTATGTCCATGTGTAGATATATGACACAGACAGTCTCAAGCAGAAAGACGGGAACTGACCAATTTCGTGCAGAGAAACATTTTTCTGGGCAGTTTCTCGCAAAGATAAATAAATTGGACCAATTTGTCGAGTTTTGAATTAAGTGAATGCTTTCGGTTTAACATCAAGCTCTGGACAGTCGTGCAGAAATTAGCTAGATAGAAACTGTCTTGCCAAAGGAAAGTATACCACCGAGATATCACTATCAAGGTGTGGGTCGATCGCACAAGGTTCAACTTTCATGGTATTACAGAGAATTGTATTATAATCCAAATATAACCAAGGACTGTACAGTCAAATTCTCAACGCGCTACTGAGCGTCGGCAGTACTAGTATTTGTTCATGCATGCTATACATATATTCTATTTCAAGCCCAAAGGTGTGTCAACTCTCATGGAAGTTACATTCAACCCAGATACTCGTACATTTATGGAGATATTCACGAACTACATATCAATTACTAACCGGTCAACTGCGTGTCAACAATACTATTATTGTTCGATTCACACCAAATAAAACTCCTAATGCACGCAGACGTGTGTGAGCAGATTCTTCTATTCACTTTGCTCTTTATGAACTTACTTGAGCGAGGTCTCTCAAATAACTGATCCTTAACGTATGGTGCGGAATCGTCGACTTCTAGAAGCAGCCTGTACATATCGCGCAGGCGTAATCGTGAGTGTACTCCTATGTAATCTTGTAAGCAAATACGGACTTGCTTAAGTGTTGTATATTAGCTGAACTTATTGCTGGGAAATTGTATCTCTACAAGCCTGTAGTCTTGTTTTAAAAAGTGTGTTACATAAATACATAGAATATGCATCCTGTAGGGCGTAGGCTGTAGTTCTACATACTGCATACGTACAATAAATACGTTTTACGTTGTCATTGCAGGTTTACGCTCAACAATTGCTATTGGTTGGATGCAATATTTTTATAGCCTTTGTAGTTTGTTCTGGAATTTTTTTAGTGCCTGAAGACGGAAAAAAAGGAAAGGCTGCGCGCGCTTTTATCCTATTGGTGCTCAGCGACTATTCTTTGACATTGCTTTTATCATTTTTATGAGCGTCTCATTTGGATCGGTTTTACTAATTTCTACCCCATTTATATAAGGCTAATTGTCCAAAGAAGCAGAGCAAGCCCAAAACAAAAATTCATGGCCCTCTTGATTTGGGTCTCGACCAGAACCAGGTTTCGTCGTAGCGGAATTCGTAAATTTAGCGCAGACTCAAATACAGAAGGCCATGAAAAATTTGATGAATTCTAAGAAGTTCCTGATTTTGATTTTAAAATAAAGGACAACGGGAGTCTATTGAAACAAATAAAAATAAAAAACTGATATTTACCCCAACAAAAGCACGTGTAGAGATGACACACGGAAGCGTCACCGTATTGTAAAAACCAAGCCTTGCTTTGTGCATACATCAATTCAAACTCTACTACTAGGGAGAAACCAAGGATGTATTTGGATATTGTGTGAGGCGCAGTATCATTCTTACTCTTGGCACTCATCACACAACTGGGAATTAGAATACGTTAGTCATCTTAGAAAGAGTGGAGTGTTCATCGACTAACTGTAAGTTCAATTATGTGAATGCAAAATATGAATCCACGGCAATAGCATATAGGAACATATTATAGAAACTGTACTTTTCAACGTGACCAATCCCACGAGCAATGATACCTAGCCAGGTTGGACAATTGTTCACGAATTAGTTCCAAGAACGCTTATTTCGCTGCATCCGAAGCAAAAATTAAACAACCTACTCTCCAAAAAGTTGCAGCTGATTTTTTCATTTTTGTGCCATTAGTTATAATTTCTCGCTTATATATATATATATATATATATATGTGTGTGTGTGTGTGTGTGTGTGTGTGTGTGTGTGTGTGTGTGTGTGTGTGTGTATGTATGTAAAAATGTATATATATATATATATGTATGTATATATGCATACATACATACATATATATATATATATATACATGTTACATACATACATACATACACATACACACATATATATATATCACCTATACATATACATATATACATGATGATGATGTGCGTGTGTGTATGTATGTATGTATATATAATATGTATGTATATATGTATATATATATATATATATACATACATACATACGTGTGTGATGTGATGATGATGATGTGATGCGTGGTATTGGTGTCCTGGTGTGTCTGATGTGCGTTGTTGGTGTATAATCGGTGTGATCTTGTGCATAACGTTTATGCGTGTATATACAAAACAGCATGCACGCATATATATATATATATATATATATATGTGTGTGTGCGTGATGTTGATGTATTATGAACCATTATTATATATATATAATATATATATATATATATATGTAATAATATGCATGTGATGTACATTAATATTATTGCATATATATATTATGTATATATATATATGTATATATATATATAATATACACACACACATGCACACACATACACACTCAAACACATACTTATTATGCATACATATGCATACGTATGCGTGGATTCACGCACACACACATCATCATCAATCAACATAATATATTATATATATTATATATATATACATGCATGCACATACATATATCAATATTATATGTAATATATATTATTATGGAATATAATAATATAATAATAATAATATACATGCACATATTATAGCAACAATAATAATAATATATAACATTGCCATATGTGATGATTATGATGTTTTGATGTATGATGTGTGTTTTGTGTGTGTGTGCGTAATGCACGCATCCATGCGTATGTTAACGTGTCGTGTGTGTGTGTGCGATGCAAGCATATACATGTATTATAATATATATTATTATATATAATATTATATATTATTATTATTAATATATATATAATATTATTACATATAATAATAATATATATTATAATATAAGTATACATGTATATATTAATAATAATATAATAATAATATATTATAATAATAATACATACATACATATTATGTATTCATGCCATGTACATTGCATGCATGTATGTATGTGTTATTATATGTACATATATAATATAATATACATACATGCACGCATACACGCACACCACATAAAAGACACACATGGCTTGGGATATTAGTATAATATATATATATTATTATATATATATAAACAGCATACATACATGCATACATATGCATGGATGCGTACATACTCGATCAATCACACATAATAATAATATATATATATTAATATATGTATAAGTATACATATACATATAAAAACATACATATATGTAATATATACATATATATATATACATAATACATGTATGTATGTATGTATGTCTGTATGTGTATATATATATTACATAAGTATATATATATATATATATATATACGTACATATATATATATATATATATATATATATATATGTATGAATGAATATATATATGTATATATATATATATATGTGTGTGTGTGTGTGTGTTTATACATATGTCTATAAGACACATTGAAGAGTCATTGTTCTCCGTTTGTGTCTTTCACAGTATCGTGAGCAACACGTACGATGGGGGCAAGAGAGAGGGCGAATGCCAAGAAAAAAAAGAAACTAATTGCGAAGAAACAGATTATTAAAGTCCGGAAAAACGAGAAAATACCAGCACAAAGTATCGGTCAACTACCAATTTTTGATAAAGACGAGCACTCTTCGAAATCGAGGAGGCGGGGAGATTGTCCGGACGTAGTTGCGGCGCAAAAGTATGTTTGCACAAGTATGTATCCTTCTTAAAGTAGAGAATCGTTCGATGCTGTTGCTTGTGTTTATCATTGACTCAAAATTGCCATCAAACCGCAAGATATTGGTATGTCGTACCTGTCCCGCGAATCTGTTCGTATATATTATGAAAGGTGTAAAGGTATATCGTTTTTGAATCAGTGTTTGCTCCTTATGTCGCATGCAACAATTGCTCTCACTTACTCTTTTCGGTATTTATTCAGTAGCGTGATTCGATTTTCAAAAGTAGCAAAAGGCGAGTGTATGGGGGATGCGTAGACAGAGTCATGCTACAATGCGGCTGCACTCTGGGTAGTTTAGCGACAGCTCTAATTGTCGTATCTATCTTTGTAGCTGTATTGGTTTTGCAAAATTGATAGTCCTGAGTTTCGGATGACATTAGACCGCTGTTGATGCATTGGGATGAGTTCGTTACCCTATTTTTGTGTGTGCGGAATCGGTAGTCGCACTTTAGAGCAGAATAAACTGGTTGGAGAATTTTTTTTGGAATTTACATAACTTTGTATGCATTGTTAATTTTGTCAATATATATCATGAATCTACTAGTATTGTGACGAAGTGCGCTACGGGATACAGAAATTCTAAATACTATATAGTAGTCCTTTTTATGAGCACGAGGCTTACGCTGCGTTCTTTTAAGTATACCCATTCGTCCAAGTAGCCATTATTCAAAATCTTTCACACTTTGAATTAAGCAGGAAGAAGCCAGCAAATAATGAAGACAATGTGTGCACATACAGAGCGAACCAGAAAATACTCGTCGTAGGCGACGGTGATTTCGGTTTTAGCGCCGGATTAGTATCGCACTGCAAGGGTATGTTGTACATTGATATATAAACGTAATCTTTATAAGTTGGTTACATAGATATCATAGTGATACGTGGTGAAGTGCCGTTGTCGCCCAGCCTAGCACAATGTCTGATTCAAATCCTTGTTTTCCCAGAAAGTGCCATACACTCTAAATAAAAAGAAAGTCTGCATTGTTCCATAAACCCTCAAAGTACGCGTTGATCGGGGCGTTAGACAACGCATTTTACAGAAGCATGTCGTTTCGTCTTTAAAGGCGTTTTTGCAGAGATAAATTGCTCTGATGTAGTTTGATAAAGCGGAGTAATGCATATACAAATCAGGGTAAGACTAGAAGCGTGCATTCCACTAGTCGAAACGGAATTTGCCAGATACTACGATTGTCTTCAATCCAATCAAACTGACAAATAGCCATCCCGATTCATAGGCAAGGGATCGAATATAGTAGCCACAAGTTATGATAAAGCGAAAGAACTGACGGAAAAGTATGGCGAGAGGGCAACACGGCACATCCAAGCTATTGAATCGGTAGGCAACGATCACATTGAGCACCCATAGAGTGTTTACGCGTGCACAAATATATATTCACGCTCAAGAATGCATCGTTTACCCATGTGCAAATAAATGTATCTGTATGTATATATTCATGGAGATGGATTCACGTTTGCTCTCCGTGTGTTACTTGGAACATGGAAACATGTAAGTTTTACACACTCTTGTCCATTTTGAAGTATATAATCATTATTTTCTCCTCGCAGTCGCCTACGGTTTGGGATTGTTTTGCGTGAGAATTGGATCATATAAAGAATTTACCTCTATATTCCTTGTCAGGTGTGTGTGTAGTGTAAGCATCTAGCTACAAGGATGTACGAGGTTGCGTATATATCGACTGGCGTACGAAACCATCATTTCTAGTAGTTCGCAATCCTATATACAAAGTTAATGTTTATCTCTTAGGAAATTCATCGATGGTACGGTTCTCACTCGCCGTGCACTTTCCTCTGCACTCTACGTGTGTTCTGAATGGTTACACATTGCTTGTATCTGGGACAAACTTGTGAATTTGCGTGATTTTTTCGTTTGGATAACATTCAACTTTATGGATTTAAAGCGCGTTTTGACTGCGGTAAATGAAATAGACCGGTTGACGCGTTATCTGCGCACTTGTGAATATATACGGGTACCAAAACATTTTAACTTGATCCGACATTACATGTACGTCTGCATTCTGATTGGACCTAGAAAGGAGGAGCTGTAGCTCATGGTGTTGATGCGACAGAGCTGAAGCAAACGCTACCAAAGAAATTATCACAGAAAAAGTTTGACTGTGTTGTTTTCAACTTCCCACACACGGGCAAGCAGCGTGTGCATCTTAACAGGAAGTTGCTCCTCGATTTCTTCATAAGGTACCCATCCCTTCTAAAGGCGTTTACATTGAATTTGTTCGACTCGCCCGCAGAATATATTGTTGTAGACGTCTGACATAAATAATCTCAAATGCGCTATCATCTTCCTATTAATCAGTACTCTTTTAAACCAGCGGTTGCAAATATGTATCAAGATTTTGGTATTTTCGTTGTTGACGATTGCATGTGAAAACTATGATTGTAGGTTTATGCACAGAAACAGAATTGGCCTTGGTAGACCCGGTCATAATTGTCAAATCTTTGTCGATGTTGTCAGCTACGCTCTCAGATGCCTGATCAGCGTTTTTACACAATTAATAAGATGATGACACAATTATAAGATGATCTCATACTACATCTGTTTATACATTCCCGTATTTGCATAATTTATCCAGCACATCCGTGGTCAGTAGTCCGTGTCCGTTTCCATCATGTAGGAATGTAGTGATAGAAGTCGACACACAAACAAACAGCTGAGATTCGTGATTATTTTGCGCATGTGAGATACGAGATATGATTTTCCCGGTACACGCAATAAACGCACAAAAAAATATTTTGATAGGCTATAACATCACTAGTGACCTAGTTGTCAGCACAAAGAACATGATTGTTTATACATATATTGCATGTGCACGTATTTAACATAAAGTTTCTATTTGTTGTAGGCGCATAACAGCCAGGGTAAACTCATTGCCAGCAAAAGTTCACAATATACCTATTCTCACACGCCCCAAATCATGTGATTTCAATGCACATGTATCTGCTTTGAATACCAATTCCAGCGCGAAACAAATGGTCCGACCAGGGGGTGAAATCAGGTGCACGCTCAAGAATAAGCCCCCTTATTCGGGGTGGGAAATACGAAAGCAAGCAGATGTGGCCGGGAATCTTGGACCAGCTGTGGAAAAACGATTTGATTTCTCTCTGTTCAAAGGATATAGGCACATGACGACGAAACCGGATGCAAAGAAGTTCGATGCGTTTGAGAAGCATTGTGTAACATACTGCTTTGTAGTGAGCAAAAACGAACCGATAATTTCAGATATAGATGTTAGCTTATTCGTTTGATATTAAATAAAAGGTAATAATTTATGGCATCTACAATCGACGAATTTGAATGAAATAGACGAGAATAAGACGCATATATACAGGAGATGGTAAACGATTGTTTGTACGGATATTCTCGAGGTCGCGTTTAGGTACAGCTTTAACATTTACATAGTCCATGTCAATGAAGCGGCGCTATCAATATCAAGTTGGATGTCCAGACCTTTGATGTGTTCGCCATAGAATTAAGCACGTCATTCGTGATTAGCCAAACGCATTATCACATCTACAATGCCATTGTAAACATTATGCAACTCTATGTATGGCGTTGCGTTCTATGTCAAATTTCCTGCTCGATCTGACGTTTTCAATAGCGTTGTCATAAGCAGTAGCACATCCATGTTCTATAAACAGCGCACGCCTAAACTCCACCTAGTACATTGGTAAACATTGGTAAAACATGCACGTCACCGATGGATTAGGTAAGGCATGCATGTATTCTATATATATGCTACCTCTGTCGTTAGTTCGTGTATCTGGTATTTTATGTACTGATCTTTCGTGGCAAACAAGCTGGCTCACTTTCCATGGGTCTTTACGCCATAGTCTATATTGAAATTTATACGGATTCAAGCTAGTTTTACAGAATATATAATGCACCAACGTCTGCTTCCGTTATTTAGATACAGCCTTTCATCAGCTCCGCTTATATAGATTTGTATGAAAATGCTCTCCTATGAATATATCGACGTACAGTACTTTTACGATTCGAGATCGACCCAGCCTACCGTACCCCGTAGACTGCCTTTGAAATCATGATACACAAACTTTTTAAATAGCCTACCACCAAACGCAAACGATTTACCGATTGATCTCATTTTGCAGGAAGTATCAATCCAAAAAGCGCAGTCATCTGTTTCCAATCATTCTCGCTCCCTAACTGGTGTAATCACTAGCTGAACTAACCCGAACTAATGCAGGTCTGCCTAACAGCCACATAGTGCATGCATTTGTTCAGCAGTGCCGTTATTAAATCCTATTCGCGATTGACCAATATGAATATGAAGAGGTTTCGCAATCCTCCCACACGCCCTGTTCCCCAAACTACTAACTCTCCTCCCCGTACCTGGTCACATTCGCCTTTTCTATCATGGCACTGCTCATTCTGACTTCAGAAGACCGCTTATCGATGGTGGCAACCTCGATGGCGGTGGAATAGTATCCCGGAAGTCTAGCCCACTTTGCTTCTCAATCGTGTGCGGTTTTTTAAAACTCTGTAGCAAGTTAAAAACATATTGCTCGTGCTCATCAGCATACAATTGTGATTGTTGTGATTGTCGTGAGATCTGCCGACCTAGCAAGGGTGTCTCCGATCTCTCAGGTGTATTTATGGCCATATGATTCTGCGACATATTTGTGCTCGAGTCTAATGTTCCTGTTGTACTAGATGTACAGGAAGACATAAGACTAGATCCTCCCCAATGACTTGATATATCTGCAGAACTGCTACCTCTGACGCCTTGTCTGTTCCGATCGTATGTTAGTAATTGAAGTGCAGACATTGTGCGTGCTGGCTTTCCATTGATGTCTGCAATGGAACCTTCCGGGGTGGAATCCATCCTTATGCTGTGACTCATAGTTTGGCGCAACTTCACAGCGTCGTCACGCATAGCACTTGTACCGTTGTTGTATAGCTGAATTCCATAGTCATTCTCGTTACCCCTATGTAAACGCCACAGTCTAAGAAAAATTTCTGAATCTATCACCGCCTCAGGATACTTCTCGAAATCCTTAGCAGTCTTTTTAGTCAATTGTGTTGCACAATTAATGTCTTTCACATAGATACATTGAACAGGTTGACTGTGATCTTCGGGGATTCGAATTTCGCGCGTGGCAGCCTTGCCCTTGAATTGTATATATGCAATGCAAGTTTTCTTGTAAAGGCCTTCGGATGTTGAGGCGAATATGGGTACCTGCACGTACATGAAACGCTTTTTTCTCTCCCACATATTTATAGTCTACCAACTGATAAACAGATGAAGGATATTGTTAAATAAACAAATATCGATTTTGTGAACTGGTGCAGAAGTTAACTTCCCAGCTAAATATATGGCAATTGTTTCCCCATTTTCAACCTCGTCGAGTCTCGAGTCTTGAGCCTCAACTCTCGACTCTCGGAGTCTCGATAATTATCTGATAGCATACCAATGTACCACTGCGGCTCGTGCGGCTGAATATTCAAGCCGATATTCGTTCAATATTTTTGTTTAATTTAGAGGGCAGAAAAAAAATCAAGATGTTTTTTTCGGTTCAATTTTCAGAAGGCTATGGTTTTATTTTTCAAAAACAAACAAAACAAAAAATAGTGGCCATTTTTTTGTAAAAAATCAAATAGCAAAACAAATACATTTTGTGACTTTTGCCTGCAAACTCTCTGGACTCCAGTACTCCACTGGCTGGAGTCTCCGGCCCTAGCGGCGGGGCCTGGCACCTTGGCCCCTCGGAGGCTGTCAGCCTGTCAGGCAAGTAGGGGCTAGTTTAGACTTTTAGACTTTTATCTCACAGAGTGAGAGAGAATTGGGCGATTTGTTTTTTTTTAAATCAAATAATACAAATGCAAAATCACAAATGCAAAATCGTATTTCGAAATTCAAATTGGGACTTGGGACTCGGACAATTGGGAGGTGTCTAATTCTTTTAAAAATAAAATAAACAACAGGGGTTGTTTTTTCTCTCTCATCTATTGTGACTACATATTGTATTTTTTTTTAAATATTATATTTGTTGTTGTTTTTGTTGTTGTTGTTTTTTAAAAATCAATATGTACATATTTACTGTATTTTATTTATTTTTTTAAAAACTTACATCATTTCTTTTTTGTTTTGTTTTTGAAAGGAGAAAAAAAAGTACTGTTGTATCTCTTTTTGTTTTAAAATAAATACACTCTACTCTCTCTCTCTCACTCTCTCTCTTTATAGACTTCTACTAGTATTAGAGAGCGAGTGAGTCAAACTACTACAGGGACAAAAAAAAACATTTAGATAAATTAGTCACTCTCTCGTTCCAGACTCCAGGGACATGAGAAGCAGTCTACTTTCTACTCTCTACGGCCTAAATACGCTCTCGTACACACTACACACTACACAGGCCACAGGCCACAGGCCACAGGGTGTATAGAATTTTTTTTTGTATTTTAGTATTTTGCAAGAAACTCTCTGGCGTCTCTGGGTCAGCACGCAGCACTCTGCACACTGCACTCTGCACTGCACTCTGCACTGACTCGCCAAAATACGCCAAAACAAAACAAAATGCTGTAGAGACTTGTAGAGAGAGATAGGTTAGTGTTGAGTGGTCTTTTTTTTTCTTTTTCTTTAACAATACAGTGGGTCCTCGCAACTTCAGAAACAAATGACATCTATCGAAAGGACATATTCAGAGGCCATCCGATTGGCCAATAGGTTTTCAGCCGATCCGACCATATGTTTGGTGCCTTCTGGTGTCCCAGAGTCCCCCAGAGTCCCAGAGTCCCAGACTCCCACATAAATATGTAACACGTATACCATATTTTCCATATATAGAGGATTCGTGCGATCTTATCAACGTCTAACTTTTTATACTTGCGTTCAGTTGCGCTAACCGTGGTTGTAGGCTTGTAGCTTTGTGTATATCAAAAGCTGTGCGCGTATATTTGCGACATTCTGTCTTTTGAAGTACTGTTGAGTGCTTTTGTAATAAGTAAGAAACGTCTGTGTTGTTACAATATGCCTGCGTGCCTATAAAGTATACGATAAAAATAAGACTGAGTTTGATTGATATCAAGCGTATGGTATTGTTTCCATACCAGTTGAAATAACCTTTATCTGTAGTGATCATCAAGGTATGTTCTGCCGCCAATGAAAAGGGACATATATCGAAGTGGTCAAGTAAAAGGTGAACAGGTTGCGAAATACGAGGACCCGCTGAACTGTATTTCACTTCTTGGTAGATAGACTCAAGACTGTCGTAGAGTGTACGGTAGAGTGTAGAGTGTAGAATGTAGACTGTATTTATTTGAAATCAATGCAAATAAATAGTGTCGTCAGTTAGTTCGTCAATCGTCACTGTCACGCGTGTGTCTAGAGTTCAGAATGTGGGCTTACAGAGCTATTATTTCAACATAAAGAACCATTTAATATACTAAGTGGAGAGTAACTCTATTTACACCTTAAAACTACTGAGGGTTTTGTATGTATGTACAATATTGTACATCCACGAGTTTTATGTATTAACTCGTTAGTTTTGAGTATATGTGGAATGAACTTATTTGACACCTCGTGACACCTGTCATTTATAGTTCTCCTTTGTACACTGAACTGTAGCAGTATCTGAGGTTAACGACAGAGCTGATCGTTACAAGCCGTAAGGCCGTGAGTCCGTGACATGTGGGCTCGTGAGGCGTAGGTGTAGGGCGTGAGGGGTGGAGGTGGGGGCGTTGGGCGTTTTGTATCGGGAGATATATTTCTATAGCAAGGGTTGTTTTAATTGTTTTCTAAAATATTAGCTAAAAACAAAAACAGTGTTCGTATTTTTCTTTGGTTTTGGTTTTTTCTTCTTTTTTTAAAAACAGGGATATAATTCACATAGTCACATACATACATAGCACATATTTTAAAAATGCACAGGCGGACAGGCCAGTGAGGCCACAGCCCGTATCGACACAGGTGGTATTTTTTTTTATAGCTAATAAATACCCATATGTTTTTTGCAACTGTTTTGTCTCGCGGCTGCAGCCTGCTGCCGTAGGGCGTAGGCCCGCAGCGTCAAAGATCAACTTTGGCCTCTCGTCATGGTGGGAGTTCTGAGCGACTGAGCCTCTGCCTGTCCTGACTCCTCTGGCCTTTTCTCCCTCTATCTAAATTTCAAATTACTCTCTCGTTCTCTCTCACACATACATATAAAGAGAGAGAGTGGCCGCCCGAGTATATAATTATGATCTTATTGGTCTATGTTCTAGTAGTTCCACAGAGGGTCTACTTATTAATAGAGAAATCTTGATGCCACCACTGCAACAGCAACCTAAATTTATTAAACCGCCACTTACAACTCAAGCAGCCTACATTGGCAACCATTGTAAGAGCCACCTACAGTCGCCGTCTACACCCATTATAGGCACTATCCGTGAAAATTGTGACACTACATACCATTACTATAGTAATTTCTATAGAAAAACACATGCGTACAAAATCTACATTCTATGTACGTAAAGGAAATTGAGCTTTATATCGAGTTTGTATTGAGCTGTACTGAGCTATTATATAGCTGGTAGACATTAAAGTGAGGCAGGAAGATCGTGTCAGTCAAAGTGGAGCATAAGCTACAGTACCATCCGGATACATAAATACATAAATACAAACATACATACATAAATACGTATATACACAATGCGTATACACACAAAAATATATTTATAAAAAATACATACATATATAAATACATACATACATACATATATGCGTACGTATGTATATATATATATATATATATATATATATATATATATATATATATATATATATATATATATATATATATACATATTATATTACATACACACACACACATACACACACAAACAAAAACATACACACACATGTACACATAGTGCACGTATATATATATGTATGTGTGTGTGTATTAATATACATATATATATATATATAATACATATTATATATATAATATATGTATATTTCAATATTAATATTATGTAATATTATTATTAATATATGTTATTAATATTAATAATATACATATATATAATACATATTACGTATTAATATATATTATCTTTGTGTGATGTGCATGATACGTGCACACGTATGTGATTCGTTTTATTACATAAACGTATGCATACGCATATATTATTATTATTATATCCATGCATGCACCAATACACCATATTATTATTACACACATTACATTCACACATGTACATGCGTACAAATACATACATGCGTAAATGCATGTACACGTACGTACGTGCATATACATAATAATATTATTATGTAATTATTATTATATTATTACATATTACATATGCATGCATATGTGCATGCATGCATGCATGTCCATATGTGTGTGTATTATATATAATATATATTGGTTAACAATTATATAATATATAATTATAATATTATTATATTATAATATATATTATATATATATTATATATACATATAATATTACATATATATATTATTATTATATATATACATAATCCACATATGTTCACATGACACGTGCGTTCGTTGCATATATATATATATATATATCCATCCATACTGCACACATAAATTGATTGATTACAAACACAAAAAACGTGCTTACGTTCACGTGTACATACAAATGTTTATATAACCACAAACAGATAATACATGCATGCGTGTATGTATATTACATATTATTATATATATACATATTATATATATATTATTGCTGCCATAATAATAATTTTATATGCATTTCATATATAAACCATATATGCATTAAATGCATTTTGCACACACACATGTATATATATATATATTCATTAAATGCATGCTTACGTTTCATGCTTTGTTCATCATGCATGTGCATATATGTATATATATGCATGCATGCATGCATGAATGTGCATATCAATGTTTCTATGAATATATATATATATATATATATATATATATATATATTATATATATATATATATATATATATTATATATATACATATATATATATATATATATATTATATATATATATTATATATACATCCATGCATACATCCATACATATCATACATGTATATATATATATATATATATATATATATATATATATATATATATATATATATATATATATATATATATATATATATATATATATATAAACCTATATATACATATATATATATATATATATATATATATGTGTGTGTGTGTGTGTATGTGTGTGTTGAAAAGCACGAGAGCTGAATTTTGGAGGCCGATTCAGATTCAGATAACATTTTTATAAACTGGGAATAAGTATTAACCTGGAACGATTTTATGCAGTTGAACTGATGTACAGCCCAAACCAAGCATTTAACTGGTGTAAGGTATCAGGTAACACGGGAAGTAGTCAAGAGTCTTCTTCGCCAGAAGGACTCTATAATCGTGGTGATTGCAAATTGAAGAGAGCGAGGACAATAAATACATACAAGATTAAATTTCGAAAACAAGACCTGTCGCAGTACACACATCGCGTATTATTAGGCATAAATCATACTAAGAAATTTCCAATTTTATAGTTTTATTGTGTATAAACGTACACTATACTATGGTATAGCGTAGGTAGTGTCTGCAGGTGGCTCTTACAATAGTTGTCAATATAGGCTGCTCGAATTGTAGATGGCGGTTTAGGTCGCTCTTACAGTGGTGGCATCAAGATTTCTCAAATTATTTACATGAATATAAAATATCAAATTATTTACATTAAACTCGTATGTCAGTATTGACTATTGACTCTTTACTAGAGTGAGCAGTTACCTGTCCCCTATTTTTTTTTAAACAAATACTATCTCTCCTGAGTCAGTAGAGAGAAGAGAATCTCGAGTCTCTACTACTCTCTCACACTCTCACTCTCTCTATTTCTCTCTCTCTACTCTCTATTATACTATAGAGTAGAAGTCTCCACTCTAGTAGAGGTGTAAGAGTAGAAGTCTCCACTCTAGTAGAGGTGTAAGAGTAGAAGTCTCCACTCTAGTAGAGGAGTCTCTATTATAAGAGGGCAATCCGAGGGCCATCCAAGTAATGCGAGAGAAAAAAACTAGAGTATGTTTAATTTTTTATTTACTTGTTGTATGTATTATTATGCTTTGTTTTTTTTCTGTTTCCTATATTTCAAAATATAGCTCTATATTTATAAAAACCCCAAAATGTGGAATATTTCTCGAATCTCGAGTCTCGGGGACTCAGAGTCTGGGACTTTTTTCTACATTTTCGGTAAATATATATATATATAATTTGAAAAGAAAATAAAGCAAACTAGATGGCTCCAACTTGGCTCTAACACACAATAATCAAGTAGAGCAGGTGTATACTCCTTTTTTAGAGTAGTGAAGTATATAAGAATAGTTGGTCGTTTTTTTGATAACTAAAGTAGTAAATTAGTTTTGTTTTTCTAAATACATCTACAATATTCTACAGATCAACAGTGAAGGTTGAAATAAAACGCGGCTAGGGCGCCGCGGAGACCAAAGGCGTTTCTTCAAAGAGGGTAGCTAAGAACTCACCTTTTTCCTTCACTTTCACTCAACACACACACACATGTATGCTCTTAAACAAAATTCTATTTAGGATTCCTCGGGGACCTCTTGGAGGCCTCCACATGGAGAAAACGTGTTGCAGACATCAGTAAAAGAAATAGGGACTCTACAGCTACGCTTTCGGTGATAAAATTGTATACAGTACATAGTTACCTGTTCGCACGCTACTGCCACAGTCCAACACGGACCCACAGTCCCACGCTTTAGTCTTTTTTTTTTTAAAAGGCCAATATATATTAAAAACCCCGAAACCTATGCGCTATATTTGTTTTGATTTTTACATATTTTTTAAAAAAAAAAAAACAAAAGAGGCCTTGGGCTTTCAGTCTTGCACTGCACTATTTTTGTCAACGCTTGATATTGTTTTTTTTTTATTTTTAAATAAATTTGTTTTAACTTTTTATATAATCCAAGGCAAAAATTCTTGAGAAGCCCAGACCTTTTTAATTTTGTTTTAAAAAGTGTTTGTCGTTAACTCAGTATGTACCAACGCCGAGTTACCGACTTACCGTTCTCCGACTCTCCGGGTTTCCGGTCATTGTCATTTTTTATATGTAGTCATTACTTTTTGGTCTTTCGGACATAATAGTTCGATGATCGATCTCCTATACTATACTTTAGCTCTAAATATTTCTATATATATTTTTTGTCGCTCTCTCCCTACAACACTGTAGGGTAGTAGAGGCCGAGGGTCTTGTTTTTATTCCATTCCGTATTTGATATTTCTACTCTGCATTTCTGAAGTCTAAAATTCACCAATCCATCGCCTTTTGTTTCCTCTCATCAAGAAGTTCGGAGCAACAGATGACCTGTACTCCTGTAGACTACTTAAAATAAAATAGCATGCGTCAATTGTTTACAATCTATTGGGTAAAGTACTTTGAAAGTTTAAAAATATACTCGAATGGCTCCAAGTAAAAAATGAGATTGTGAGAGACGTCATCTCAACCTCATAGCCTACACGCGTAGGCCTCAGAGTTATATTTCTATTCTTATTTTTTTTTAAATGATAACAAAAGTTGTAGCCGACAGTCCGACACTCGTGAGTCGTGAGTTGAGTTCGTGAATCGGGACTCATCACTCGAAAGTCAAAGGTCGAGAACTCGAGAGACTCGTGGCCAGTCGTAGCCTCGTGGCCCGTGGGTCGTGATTTCTAAATTTCACCCCGGATTTAGTTGTTTTTTTTGTACTTCGTTTATTTAAACCCAACCAAAAATCAAAAACTCGCGGAGACACGGACTCTCTCTCTCTCTCTTTTCTCTCAGTAGTAGCTTTTAAATATCTCTAAACGGCTACTAGAGATTGATCTCTCTCTCTCTCTCTCTCTCTCTCTCTCTCTCTCTCTCTCTCTCTCTCTCTCTCTCTCTCTCTCTCTCTCTCAGTAGTAGCTTTTAAATATCTCTAAACGGCTACAAGAGATATATATATATCTCTCTCAGTAGTAGCTTTTAAATATCTCTAAACGGCTACAAGAGATTGATCTCTCTCTCTCTCTCTCTCTCTCTCTCTCTCAGTAGTAGCTTTTAAATATCTCTAAACGGCTACTAGAGATTGATAGAGGCGAGGAAAATACCCACTCACTGTTTTGCACTCGGTCAACTGAGTAACTGTGCACAAAACACAGGTTAAAATAGATTGTCGTGTGTTGGGACTCGGGACTCGGGAGTGAGGACTCAGGAAGACTGTTTCATCTAGAAGGCTATGCTTTTTAGGGCCCCATTCCACGCGGTCCACAAGTCTACAACTCCACGCTATTTACAACGGCCAACATTAACCGGCCACGAGTCCACGACCCACGGGTTGGGCTATTCGCTATCCAGCCACTGGCCCACAGCTCACGGGCCCACCAACCGCTCAACGGTTGACGAACTTCAAGACTTGTCAAGTTGTCACTACTAGAGTAAACTTTTTGCGTGTGAAGGGCATACGCCTATGGGCTATGGCTACTTCTGTTTTGTTTTTGTCTTTGTTTTTTTTCTGAATAAGTATAGTAAATTGTTTTTGTTCACTCCTTTAGCCCCAGATCTAAAAGACCCTCAGACCTCAATAAGGTAGTGCGGCTCTGCCTCTCGTAGACCTTTCGAGTCTTTAGAGTTTAGTGTTTGACTCTTTATGTATTTACTTCCAGCCTTCTGCTGGAGCAGTCTCTATCTACTACTCTAGTCTCTCTTCTGAGATAGAGAGTAGAGACTTTTAAGAGGCTATAAGGCCCTTCCTGTGGGCCCAAGAGCCTCCAGTCCAGGGACCCTGCTCGGGCCTCGGCCCAAATTTTTATTCTCTAGCACTGATGCACTCTCCTGTCCACTCTCCAGCGTCCACTGTCCTACTCTGCACCCTCCGATCTACAATCCCAAACAGGCCAACAGAGTGCGGACAAATTGATGGCAATGATATAAAAAGGGGGTGATGAATTTGCGATATTTGATAAAAATAAGCCGGATAATATTAAATTTTCATATTACTAAAAATTTAAACACAGGTTAACCCAATAATCTATTCGGAAGAATAGATGTATTTGCTTTTTTTGTTTCAACTTAGAAGGCTATGTAAATTTGCTGGAAAACTTTTATTTTTTTAAAACAATTGTATTTATATCGAACTTGTGTTTTTTAGTTATATATGTAGCACAGTAAATAGCAGTAGCATGAAACTGCCAACTGGAGTAATTAAGTTTTCAACAACAACCACATGACACACACCATACGTGACCTATCGGTAATTCGCAATAATAACAATCATGTGTCCATCTATTGCTTTTTGTAATGCAACAAGAGTTGTACAATTGAGCAGAAAAAAAGAGTTATTTTCTACCCGTCAGTGTTTAGGGCTTTTTAGGCTCAGAGCCAGAGTCTTTTATTTTATTCTTTGGAATTTTTTATTTAAAAACGCTTCTAAAATTTTGTTATAAAAATACAGAAGTTTGTATTTGTTTCTATAAAAGTATAAATACCTACTTCATTTCATTGGCTTTAGTCACAGTCTCCTAAAAAAGTCTTTTTTTTTGTTAAGATTGTAGAATAAAACAAAACCAAACAAAATGTTCGGATGTTTTTGTTTCTAAAACAACAACAAAAAAAAACATAGGTTTTTTTTGTAAAAGACATAGCCTTCTAAAATTATAATTAAAATCAAATAGAGTCGGCCCTCGAGACTTTCTATTTTTATAGGTATCACTTTCATGTAGGTCAGTACTTTCATGTACGCTATTTCCCGCCTCCAACAACACGGGCAATTTCTCGCGAGTAGAGGTGTGATTCGTAGAAAATCTAAAAACGAGATATATTGTTAGGCGGTTCGGATGTGCCACTTTGGTTAAGCCACCGAAAACCTGGGGAGGGAGAAAGTGGGGGGAGCGACTTTTGACATTCAATTTTGTCCTGACCCCTATTTGTACCCATAGGGTTTCAGGCCAGATTGGGTCTCTTCGCCTCTTTCCGCGCTTACGGCTTTCAATGGCTTCAGCTGGCGACACCCCCGCAATCGACTGGTGATGTTTCATATATTTGAATATATAATCGAATGTTTCATATATTTGCTTGCTAACCTACTAAGTAGAGTATCCACTTATGTGGTACGAATCGGGTCTGCGCCGTGTAGTGCCGCGGAATGGGTTAGTACGGCGTATCGAGAAGCGAGGAAGGGGGTAAGCCAATACCGCACCAGATCACAGATAAATTTGGTATGTAGATATACGGCCTCCGGTCAGTCTAAAATATCAAGATCAAATGAGATAATATATTGGTTTTCAATTGTATTTACAATAGCTAATACAAATTCTTTTTCAGTATTAAAATGTGTTCTAAATTCACTTTGATGGCTCCAATAGCCTGAGTATTTGGTATGACTCATTTACTTGGACCAATTTGAGACGGTAGTAGGTGTAGGATATTACAAAATAAATTTTACAATCTCTGAACTACTATTTACAGGTATTGGTCTTCCCGCCAATCTACAAAATCCAATAAGTCTGTTTTTTTAACTATTCTTCAGATGGAACTTTATTTATATTGGCCAATGTATTAACTTGACTTACGTTATTATGTCTATTTACAAATTAGGCATGTGGTCATGAACACTTTGTACTTCTACTGAAAATCATTTAATAAAGAACCGCTAGAGGTACGTCCTGTGTGATCGAGGATTTTAAGGCTCTTTCCAAGAGTCAGTCCCGATCATTCTTACACAAGCTACCACTGCTAAATCTTAACTAACTTAAATTGTATCTTAGTTTATATAACATAGTTTGAGAACATAAAAATATCCATCGAAGTTTACAGGTATGTGTTACAGGTATGTGGTGGCTGGCTTGGATCAGAAGCATCATAGGCGGAACCAACAAGCGCGATGATTCGGTTTAAACCGAAATTTGGAAGTAGTACTTCAACAGCGTGATTAGCCGGGGTATAGGGAACATCTGTTGATGTGTCAGAAATGGGTGATCGTACGGTGGCTCTCCAACATGCTGGAGAAAGATCCAAGGTGTTCGTGGAGGGTCCAAAAAAATATTTCGATCCGGAGTTTGAACCTAAGGCTTACCACCCTCATAACATCGATCCTCATTTACCGTCTAACCCTGGTAAACACGACTTTTGTTATCGTTATACAGATACCTTACTAGAGAGTACTCACTCTAGCACTGAAGACGAGGAAGTAAAAGCCAGACAACAATGTTTCAGGCTATTGCGTTCGAGGACCGTTTATTGAATGACTCTGACCTTGACGATAAGAAAGCGGATAACATTCGCTATCTAATCTATAACAAAAGAAAAGAGATAGACTAAAAAATATTAAAAATTCACTGAGCTACTGAAAGCAGGTACCTTCCCTGCAGCCCTGAACTGCAGCCTCCTGACAGCGCACCCAAAGAAAGCCGATGCAGATCTCACCTCCCCCGCCGACTTCCGCCCCATCACGCTTACGCAAATAGTCAGACGCATCTTTGAAAAGTGCTTTCTTAATCGGTAACTCGAAGGCTGAGTCTGCCAGCCTTGAGGATAAGCAGATGATGTATGTCTTTATTCATTTCTGTGAGTCAGAGGAGTGGAAAACTATCTTAAAGGCCTATGAGCCCAACTAGAAAGCCCTACCCTGGCGCCAGTTGCGTTAGAATATACTTAACGCCTTCTTTGAAGATGCACGTAACCGTGAACTTCTAGAGTCCCGTAAGACCTTGCAAACGATACTACTATTCGAGGTGCTCTAGCTCATATGACACATATGAACACTCGGATGGGAGGTCGTACTTATACTGGCGAATATTTATTAATTTGTCAGATGATGGAGACTCTGGATGCAAGCCTTTGTAAAAGGTCAATGATGATATAATCGCATATGGTGATTTGCGATCTATGCCTTGGTCTGTCTTTGAGAAGATAGTTCAAAAATATACCAACTCATCTACTAGAGTACTTAGTACATCGAGCTTTACGCAACCCGCTAAGCGTATCGCGACAGAGAATAACACTGCGCGTAATACTGTAAAAATACGGCCTTCGGTCAGTCTAAAATATCAAGATCAAATGAGATAACATATTGGGTTTTAATTGTATTTAAAATAATTTAATACAAACTCTTTTTCCAATATTTCTAAAGTGTTCTAAATTTACTTTGGTGGCTCCAATAGCCTGATTATTTGTTTTGACAGAGGTGGGTACTCTACTTAGTAGGTCAGCAAGCGATAGTAACGAACATTCGATAGTAACAGTGTTTTGTCAACACCGGCACAAATTGACTCAGCGCATATCTCCCATTGTCGACTCACTTGGCCCAAGCTTCAAACGGGAATTTACTGACCACTTCTTCCCATCAATCTCTTCTGAACCACTATAGCGACTATGAGAGCCATACCATATGTTCATACATTGTAACATACATACTTGTCATTTTTGAAATAAATAATATTTTCCTTAGCAGCCCGTAGCACTGAGCGTGAACCTCGTGAGCGCTTCGAACCAAGCTTTATAAAGCAGCTAGGTAACGCGAAGGTTGAGGTCGATTTCTCAAGGCCTTCGACCAACTTAAGGAGTCTGTCAGCCTTAAGGATAAGCATGAATGCCTTTATTCATTTCTGTGAGTCAGAGGAATGGAAAACTATCTTGAAGGCCTATGAGCCCAACTGGAAAGCCCTACCCTGGCGCCAGTTGCGTGAGAATATACTTAATGCTTTCTTTGAAGATGCACGTGACCGTGGACTTCTAGAGTCTCGCAAGACCTTTGCGAACGATACTACTATTTGTAAACTTCGATGGATATTTCTATATTTTAAACTGTTATATACACTAAAATATAATTTATGTCAGTTAGGATTTAGAGGGAGATTGGCGGGAGGACCAAAACCTGAAAGTAGTAGTTCAGAGATTATAAAATTTAGCTTATAATATCCTACATCTACTATCGTCTCAAATAGATCCAAATAAATGAGTCATACCAAATAATCAGGCTATTGGGGCCATCAAAATGAATTTAGAACACTTTGGAAATATTGGAAAAAGAATTTGTATTAAATTATTATAAATACAATTAAAAATCAATATGTTATCTCATTTGATCTTGATACTTTACACTGACCGGAGACCGTATTTCTACATAGCCCCCAGTAGCTTTTAGGACTACGGACGTACGTGAAGGTACGATCTAGTTCGTAAAGCGAAAACCAAAGTAAAAAGGTTTCGGTCATGACTTATCGAGTAAGTATGTGCCTATATGTACGAGTTCAAGACTCATGTTGTACTCTATGCCGTTTAGTATTTGGTCCAGTAACCATTTCCGATGTAGGCGTCTTACGTTTATTACTTGGTAAGGTAATGGCCAAAGGTTGTTCTCCATTAGTAAGTAAGTTCGAAGAATTTTCTGCTCTGTTGGTAATCAAATCAGAAAGCTTAGTCACATAGGAAATAGGTGGCAAATAGGGAATTTCAAATCCATCCGGGTTTGTAGTCACCTTAGGAAACCCTTTCCGTTTATCTCGTGTGTTCTTATGTAAACGCTTATTCCATTCCTTATTAAAAATACGAAGGAAGTCGCGAGATTCACGAAACGCATCAGAGGTTAGCCAAGCTACTGTTCCATCCATAGAACGGGTCTTGTAGTAAGTGTAACCGTCTTCGGATGTTTTGTCAATTATATCTTTGACTTGTGACTGCATAACTGGGACATCAGAATCAAATGAGCGAATTAGTTGCGCTAGTACCATCTATGTTATTCACTTCGTATGTATCACTCTTCTCATCATGGTAGGAATTAATAAGAGGTCCGATTGTCTTAGAAGAGAGCTCGGTAACGTTGGCAATGCGATTTATAATGTTAACATAATCGCCAACTTTGAACTGAACAATGTTCTTAGTGTTATTCCATCGGTCATACGCTTTAAGTAGGACACGATTTTTGTGCTCGAGTAAACAGGGGTAACAACGTTCTGCATATGCTCGATCTTTTGTAGCCACGGAGTAACGTGTTTCTCGGGCGCAGTTTTATCAAACGTTGCTTGTAATTAACTATAGCGGCCAAAGAAATAGTGAAACGGGAGAGTTCCAGTTTGAGGATTCATGCAGTTATTCATTTGAGTCTGAACCCATTTCAAATTATAAGGCCACATATCCTCAACGTCATCTAGTGCAGTACGCAATATCTTCTTTAGTTCTCTATGACGTGTCTCATTTGCACCCTGCGTTTGAGGTTTATAAGGAATACCACGCCTATGGGTCATGCCTGATACGAGTATAAGTGCCTCCATTACGTCGGTATAAAACTCACTACCGTTATCAGAACATAGTACTCGGGGGGAAATGAAGTCATTAAAGACGTGATAGCATAACTCTGCCACTGTTTGCGGGCGTTTGTTCGGTATTGCATAAAGCATAAACCCTAAAACAGATATATACATCGCCAGTATGCTTGGATCGTGGGAGTTTAACCAAGTCTACTATGACTCGGCGCATTGGTTGGTCTTCTGTCACACTTTTTAGGGGTGCCCAACCGTAGCGCTTGATCTGGTTCTTTTCACAATCAGTACAGCGTCGGTATACTTCACGTATGGTTTCTTTCAGCGCCGGGTGATCAAGCCCTGCACGAATAGCCATCTTATAAGTATGCTCATATGCTCGATGAGTTAAATTATGTATTATTTTAACTCTACTCTCGAGCTCTTCTAAGTTCATTAGATTCTGTGTAACGCTGGCTGGATGAACCATAGTCTCGTTAGATAGGACAACTTCAGTATCAGAAGGGGTAGACTCCTGAGATACGTAATTAACAACATTAGATTGTTGAAGTATCTTCTTCAGTTGTTTTGCAACTCCTGGCTGTTCTTTAATCAGCGCTTTAAGTAGTTGAGTGCGAGCTTTAGGTTCTTTTAGAGCTTTGAGTCTTTGATCCATGGCCTTAGCTAGTTCCATGCTTTTACGATCTAATGCCGTCTCAATCGGCATCACCTCGACTGCATTCTTGTTGGGTGCATGTGTTGTACGAGTCTTGAGCTTATGTACAAACTTCTTAGACTCCTCTAGTTTAGCTAAAAACTCGGTTGAGGGTTTCCACTTAGGGGTACCTGCAGGACCGATGCGACAAACGATGGTGTGTTTCTAAGGTGTCTTCTTAATAGAATAGGATCCCTGATACAAGAACGTGTCGGTTTCACGGTTGACATAGATAGGCTCGTTTTGTATCATATTAATTAAATCACGTATCCATGGGTCGGAGCTACGTAAGGGACAACACAGCGGAATGGTAGACTTAGTAATATTAACATAATTTAACAACTGTGCGATAAGTTGCCAAGGTGGGTTAGCCCACGCATTATGCTTTAATTAGTCAAGTTGAAAGGCATCACCTTTAGGATGAGTCAACGACCTATAATCAGAAACCTGTTTGTAATGTTCTGCAGCGAACATATCAATAGTAAATGGGCCCCATCTTGATTGAGCGAGGTTAAATCATTTCTTATTGAGCATCCAATCGGTTGCTAATAACTCTAACTGTTAACTGGTAGTCAGGGACAAGTCGAGAGAGCATGTCAGGAAGATGAATATGTATTCCTGGTATGTGTGTAATGTTAAAAGCGAGCTTAGTAACAATGTCATGCCAGCGGCGCACCAACTGTGAATCAGGGTTTATGTCTTTTAAATATGTTAAAGACTTTTGATCACAGGCGGCAGTGAAGTAACTTCCATAAAGGTAGTCTTTAAACTGTCTTAGCGCAGTAACTATAGCAAGGAGCTCTTGTTTAACGGTAGGGCAAATCCGTTGACTCTTACTATAACTCTTGCTAAAGAATTGTATGTAACGTGGTTTACCATTTATCGTTTGGTATAGCACTCCACCTACCGCTCGATCTGAAGCGTCGGTTGCTACTTGGAATGGGACGCCATCCACAGGGTATTGCATGATGGGTGTGTCCATTTCTTTACTTTTGACTAGCTTGAATGCATCATCACATTCTTTTGTCCAGAGCTTTCCCAAAGGTCCTTTGTGCAGCCGTAGGTGACTGAAAGGCTTTAAGTAATGAGAAAGATGAGGTACCGAATCCGAGAAGAAGTTAACAAACCCACACACAGAGTTCACATCTCTTCCAGTAATCGGTGTTGATAAATCCAACAGAAATTGTTTCTTGCCAGGATCAATTTCTACCCCTGCTGCAGATACCTTGTCTCCAAGTAAGTGTATAGTATCTTTAGCAAAAGAACACTTGTCCTCGTTAATCCTAAGTTTGGCATGGTTTAGTCGCTTTAAGGCTTCCTTAACGAGTTTAGCATGTTCATGTGCTGTCTTTGTAAAGATAACTATAACATCTAAATATACTGATACCTTATCCGACAGGTCCGCAATTAGTTCCATAATAACTTGTTGGAAGAAAGAAGGTAACATGTGTAAGCCTTCAGGTACACCTTTAAATTGGTACTTCATACCTTGCCAAGTAAAGGAAAAGTATTTCCTATACGGCTCATATATTTGTAATTGATGGAATGCATCTTTCAAGTCTACCTTGGAAAAGATAGTCGCACCTTCTATTTTGTGTAGTATCTTGCTTATCTTTGGTAAGGGAAAACTATGTTGCGGAATTAGTATGTTGATTGGCGACAGGTCTAGTACTACTCTTGTTTTACTAAACGTTCTATCAGATTTATATTGGTCGACCGCTAAGAGAGCTAAGTTAACTGGGGTTGCATCATAATTGATTTCAATTAGACCCTGTTTTAACCAATCTTCAATTTGGGTTTTGACAACGTCTTTGTGTCTTCAACTCACGTACTTATGTGACAGACACTTTAACTTAGAGAAGTCGACGTTTGTTAAGTCAAGCTTAACGTAACCGTTAGAGAACTTAAACATACACCAGTCAGTTATTGCAATCTTTCTGTTTTGTATAATTAAGTCCATAATTATATCGGTAAAAGATATAATTCCGCATTTTACCGATATAATTATGGACTTAGTTATTCAAAACAGGAAGTTTGCAATAACTGACTGGAATAAGCGTTTACATAAGAACACACGAGATAAACGGAAAGGGTTTGCTCAGGTGACTACAAACCCGGATGGATCTGAAACTTCCTATTTGCCACCTATGTGACTAAACTTTCTGATCTGCATACCAACAGAGCAAAATATCCTTCGAACTTACTTACTAATGAAGAGCAACCTTTGGCTATTACCTTACCAAGTAATAAACGTAAGACGCCTACATCGGAAATGGTTACTGGACCAAATACTAAACGACATAGAGTACAACATGAGATTTGAACTCGTACATATAGGCACATACTTACTCGATAAGCCATGACCGAAACCGTTTTACTTTGGTTTTCGCTTTACTAACTAGATCGTACCTTCACGTACGTCTGTAGTCCTAAAAGCTACTGGGGGCTATGAAGGATTACGTCCGGTCAGTCTAAAATATCAAGATCAAATAAGATAACATATTGGTTTTTAATTGTATTTGTAATAATTTAATACAAATTCTTTTTCCAATATTTCCAAAGTGTTATAATTTCACTTTGATGGCTCCAATAGCCTGAGTATTTGGTATGACTCATTTACTTGGATCTATTTGAGACGATGGTAGATGTAGGATATTATAAGCTAAATTTATAATCTCTGAACTACTACTTACAGGTTTTGGTCTTTCCGCCAATCTCCAAAACCCAACAAGTCTTTTTCTTTTTTAACTTTTCTTCAGATGAAACTTTATATATATTAGCCAATGTATTAACTTGACTTACGTAATTATGTCTATCTACAAATTGGGCATGTGGTCATGAACACTTAGTACTTCTAGTGAAAATTATCTAATAATGAAGAGCTAGAAAGAGGCAGTCCCGATCATTCTTACACAAGCTACCACTGCTAAATCTTAACTGACTTAAAATTGTATCTTAGTTTATATAACATAGTTTAAAACATAGAGATATCCATCGAAGTTTACATATAGCCGAAGGCTCTTTAATGTAAATTTAAACAAATTTTGCACGATAAAGTCACAAAATGTACATAAAAAAATTGGTATAGTCGCTAAATATACATTTGTACATATTTGATCAATACTTCAGTTACATTTTCATCGAGAAAAAGGGTGAATGTACATATAGTGACTTTTCCACATTTTCAATGTATATTTAGCCACTTTGTTTTTATATTTATATTATATATATATATATATATATATATATATATATATATATATATATATATATATATATATATATATATATATATATATATATATATATATATATATATATATATATATATATATATATATATATATATATATATATATATATATATATATACATATATATATATATATATATATATATATATATATATTATATATACATATATATATATATATGTATATTAATATATATATGTATATGCATGTATATTGTGTGTGCATGTATGTATATATATATGTATATATACATATATATATATACATATATTATATATATTATATATATATATATATATATATATATATATATATATATATATATATATGTGATGTGTGTGTGTGTATGTATACGCATACATGCATACATACATACATACATACATATATACATACATGCATACATACATACATACATACATCTCACATACATACATACATGCAGACGTACATACATTCATACATATATACTTATATTATACATGTATACATACATATATGTACATATATATATACATACATACATACAAACAATACATACTTAATAATTTTGCTTACAGATTGTATTACTGACCTTTTCGTCCGGTGTACAGTCGACGTATGGTGTTTGATTCAGCTATCTTCGTTGTCTGTCTACGTCTAGTCTACTGGAAGCCTTTATTCCTGAGCAGTTGGTTCCTGGGGGTTGTACAATTTATATACTTTTGTGCTACGCTTGGATTATATTGTGTCACCGCTCAAAGTATATTAACATATAGCCGTAGTTCTGTGTACAAGCTCTCAGCAGTATAATGGTGCGGATAAAGATTTTAGAATGAATGTAATTGTTTGTAATTGAAGATTCTTCAGAGACTGGTTTTGTAAAATCAAATTCACTATAAAACACACGGCCATGCAAAATACCGAACAGGTGTTGAACCATTGTATAATGAAAAGGTTCCGAACTGGAGTCGAACCCTGATGTCATGAAAAAAAAATACAGCACTGGAAAGTCACTAAATGTACATAAAAAGTCTTTATATGTACTTTCAATTTTTCATTAAAATAAATTTGAGAAAAGAATTGAAACTTGCATATAGAGTATTTGATTAGGAATTAGAAAATTTACCCGTAAATCTGTTTGTACATTTAGTGACTTTTCCATGTAGGCCATATACATTTAGAGTATTTCCTCTATATATATTGTGCTGAACCATCGCCTGTTCTTTCGCCTGGTTTCAGTGCATTTGAGCAGGACATACGGGATCGTGAAGCCGTTGTTTCTATTAGTGAGGATAGCGTGTCATCTTTTGAGGATCGTATGAGCAATCGTGAAATAGAAATTGATGATATGAGAATCCCTATTGTGGTCAAACCTGTTGAGTGACTAGAGTTTGATGCCCAAGCACTCTCTAGCCTTAAACAATATGCATATGATTTAGAGCAGGGTTGTGTCGATTTGTTGACCATTTTTCTTCATGTGTTGAGTTTCAAGAAGTACCATCGGATACGGAGGAGCTAGAGTATTGAGCTAGTTTGGAACCAGAGACAATGATGGATCTACCGGATGTTGCGCCCCGCACTGAGACGTGTCCGGGAGGTACGTTTTCGCCCATCGAATACGTAATTAGCCATCATCCCTCGACGGATAGCCCTTTGTCTGCGCATAGACAGGATAATTGAGGATTTGAATACTGTTTTTTTTTGTTTTAACTGAACGCTTGCGGCTTACTTCGGCGGGCCAATTAGTTTCACCGCAGACGGTTTTACAAGTGGTCTGGAAATATCATTGTGGATATAGTCATCTTTTAGCAGACCGGTTGCGGGCTCTGATTCAGACAAAGTATGGGTGGAATATATCCCGGGGCTTTCTTGGTATTGATCACAGTAATCCAGGATTGTTTACCAAGCATAGAACTACGGTCAAACACCGGAGGCTCAAAAAGGTTTATCCCAGCATCAACCAAGGAGAGAATCTAAACTCAGAGAGGGACACAGAAATATTACAGATGGAAATTAATCTCGGAGCCGAAGTGCGGGAGTACGGAAACATCACTATAGAAAATCTCTGATGGGCATAAAGGCATCCCTAAATATTGGAGGAGTACAATCTAAAAGTATAAGGCCAAAGATTACAATGGAAGCCACGATCGATTAGAGACGTGGCGACGCTGCTTTTGGATTGAATCATAGATTAAGTGAGAACCCTTTTCATCTTAAGAGGTGTTTTTTAATGGCTCAAGGATTACGAGTCCAATGCATATAAAAGCAGGGACTTGAATCGAATAAATCAAAACTATTCACTTAAAACTTTAAACACTTTAAAATACTTTAATATCTGAGAACAATACATGGCGACTATTCTTGCTACTTGTGCTGAGTGGATCCGGGTCGGAAAGCCGTTCGGACGTAAGAAGGGTCTCCTTCAACAACCGGAGCGTGCTAGCAAGATTAGGCAACAGATCAATCTGGATCCCCTGGTTTTGTCGGAAGATGAGTATGGTTTTCATTATGTGTTGGCAACGCAAGATGGGTTTTCATTTCGTGTTTTTACTTCCTGTCCCCGTCATGATGAGCTTATGGCGAATCGGTTTATTCAGTTTTGTGAGGAACATTTGCGACCTCATGCTATGGTTGGTAGGTATGTGTTGAATGCGCAGAGTGCGTTGATTAGTGAGGAATTTGCACGCTATGCTGTTAGTACTCATAGTAATGTTCACACAGTTTCTGTGGGTGAGCATGCTGAGAATGGGTGTATAGAGGGTTTTTTTAAGACACTCCAGCAATGGCTCAAGTGTTCCTTGGGAGTGGGCATACATCATAATTGGCGCCATGAAGTCTCTATTTTTACAGTTTAATGCCACGCACTCAACTGTGATTGGTATGGCACCCTATATGTTGGACACGGGTCGTATCTATGCCCATCTGGTGGATGTTGAGGTTGAGCGTTTATTGAATACGAATATTGGGGTTGTCGAGTCGTTTGTTTTAATTGGTCAGTTGCCTACACCATGTGAGCAGGAGAAGAATTACGCAACCTCCAAAGTTTCCAAAAGCATCCAATGGCTTCGCAATATCTTGAGTGAACTAGGTTTCCCATAAACTACATCTACTCCTCTTATTGTGACAACCGATCTACAATACAAGTTATTGCCGATACTGGTACTAACAAACACCTTAGACATGTTGATATCTGTATCCATCATATTTGAGATCTTCATGCACGATACTCAATATGTTAATACCTATGATAACATCGCTGACAAACTCAACGAAAAGCACACCTCGTTCCACACATTCTCGTCACACCCTCTCCGTGCTTGCTTCTGTCTTTAATCCTTCCCCGACTCCATCGGAAACAATCTAGGGGAGAAACAGTTTACTGCATAGGCGACCTGTAGATTGTATCCTTCAAGATTCACGAAACACTACTGTTTTCACGAGAGTGTTTGAGCAAAATCAGCGTTGTCATCAATATTCTCAGCTACAATTATAGTTCGGTACATAGACAAAAATTCTCACATGACAGGTGTCATAATTGTCAAATATATTCAATATTATAATAGTAAATATATTTGACATCTATGAGGTGTTTGGACTACAATAGGTCATATAAATATATATATATATATATGTATGACTTACGTGTGAACACATATGAATATATTATCTGCATATAAAACCCTTTGTAGAGGTGTAAATAAAATCTCTCCCAACTCAGCATTTAATACGGTTCTATATGTTGAAACAAGCAGGAAGCCGCTGAACATATTGAGTATGCACGTCAGGCGCAGAAGCGGTCGGCGGATATCAATCGCGTGGATTGTCCGATGTTTGCAGTCGGTCGCCAAGTTTTAGATACGCCCATGCCCCCTGCATGAAGTTAGAGAAGGGCTGGTTGGGCTCTGTGGGGGTTACATCTTTGTTGCCGCCTTTGGTACATTATATTCATGATGTGGGCCTTAACAAGGAATATAGAGTCAACGACAAGAAGCCTTAGGCGATGTTAAACCCATCGGTCAGGAAGAGAAGCTCCCTTGGGGTAATGTTTTGACTTATGCCTTTGGCTATTATATGTTTTATGATTCCCCTATGCAGGATACTTCGTCACGTGAGCGTCAGGAACTGGTTCGGGTGTTACATAAGTTTGCTATACGTTTTCAGTATAGTTTTAATGTGGCTTACCGGGAGTGGGTTCGACTGACAAATTTCTACAAGCACCATCGTACGGATGACTGGAATGATGACCATGACGAGTTCTTGCTGTCGAAAGGAGAGGAAGTTCGTAATGTTCGGCAAAGCGTTCGACTTTGAAGAGCCTGTAACGTTTCGCCAATGATCCGGCATATCGGGCGGAGAAACTGGCGGAGTGGGAATTGAAACACACGAGCGTTGAGACCAGGACTAGATAGCTGACTTCAAAGCCGCATGACTTGGGGGGGGGGTTGTAGTAGGGACTGGGTTTGGATGCTTCTGGAGTACGGTTGCCCTGTCCTCTAGAATTAGAACTGGACTATGATCCCTTTTGGATTGCACCCACACTACCTCGTGGGTGAACTGGATGAGAATATGGGGAGTGGAATTGGACTACATAGATGACGAGTTAGATAAGTCGACAGTCTTTTGACATAGGTCTTTGGATGAACTACAAGGTCTCGAGACAATCGCTTAAATACTAGATAATAAAAGCCTACTTCAACTCTAAACTACTCCTTTGAAATTGTCAGTAAGTTTGGTGGCTACTGGCTACTCCTGTAAGCAATCGAAAAGGAGGAGCCACCGCCCACCGGTATATACTGTGTTGTATATAATAAATACCCGAGCCAAGAAGGCTCGGATAATCTATGTAGCATTTGTCTGAACCCGCGTGTGCTGAAAGGGTTTTAGTTATAGGTCTTTGGATGAACTACAAGGTCTCGAGACAATCGCTTAAATACTAGATAATAAAAGCCTAATTCAACTCTAAACTACTCCTTTGAAATTGTCAGTAAGTTTGGTGGCTAGTGGCTACTCCTGTAAGCAATCGAAAAGGAGGAGCCATCGCCCACCGGTATATACTGTGTTGTATATAATAAATACCCGAGCCAAAAAGGCTCGGATAATCTATGTAGCATTTGTCTGAACCCGCGTGTGCTGAAAGACTACAGGTCTCAGGCCAGATTTTACAGCAAGAAACCATCTTTGATATATGGAAGGCATCAGAGTTAGCTCACTCCCGAGAGCTAAGTCATCAGAGTTAGCTCACTCCCGAGAACTAATCAAGTTGCTCAAATTACTCTCAAAAGTTGTGTTATCACTTAATTGACTTTCGAGAGCAAATTAAGTTTCTCAACCGATTCCCAAAAGTGGATTAAGCCTGTCAACCGCAACATTTTAATAATAGCTGCGGTTCTATCTGAGTCACAACCTATGCGGAAAGGCATCATGTGATCAGCGTGAGATTTAGTTGCAGAGAAGTTGAAATAGAAAAGCATCGAAGTGGTTAAGTGTTCCGCATAAGATTTCTCATACTGACCATATGAGTTTTTACCCTGGCCAGTCCAAGCGGCTGAACACTAGCACAGACACCTTAGGTATAAAACCAAAGGTGAGGTCAGAAATAAATATATACATTTGCACTTCATTTAAAGTCTACTACATTGCACTCTAACATGTGCGGAGAACCCTAGAGTTTGCTTGAGTGACGTACCCCAATATCGGTACACCTCTAAATCCTATTACAACAACTTTTAAAATTAGTCCACATTAGGTTAGTGTGCATGAAATATCCCTTTTTATAAAAATTAGTTTCTTCATAAACTCAACGTTATATACTGTAGTAGCAGTAGTATACAACACCTAGACCTGAGATAGAGGACTGCTTCTGCACTGCCCTATTCCGAGGATTAGGATATTCCATACCATGTATGGACTATGAACCCTAGGACTAACCTGGGTCATTGTATTAGACAGCTAGATCAGGAGATCAGTCCTTTGTACACTAGTCCAGTAGATGTGACAGAACATCTAGCTTGAACTAATCAAGTTGCTCAAATTACTCTCAAAAGTTGTGATATCACTTAATTGACTTTCGAGAGCAAATTAAGTTTCTCAACGGATTCCCAAGAGTGGATTAAGCCTGTCAACCGCAACATTCTAATAATTTTAGGGTTAACCTCTAGTAAATTAAGTGTACAGTCTACTACAACCAAGCTCTAGCCACACATAAACTAGACCTGTCAACCGCAACATTCTAATAATTTTAGGGTTAACCTCTAGTAAATTAAGTGTACAGTCTACTACAACCAAGCTCTAGCCACACATAAACTAGACCATTTAGGGAAAAACAATTCTTCTACCCTCCAAGTTCGATTCGATCTGATTTCACCGATTTAACGATCTATTCACACATACAGACAAATTTCTAACGTCCCCTAGCTTCAACTTCTCAGTCCTAGCAGCAGGCATGGTCTCGTATCAACCACCCACTGGCGGCACAATGCCCCGCAATGTTCGTCGAGCGCCATCCATGTATTATGGCCTCCGCAACCGGCCCATTCTGCCCTTCCTTCGTGAATTGGAGATGGAGAAGTTTCAAAAGGAATTTACGCGATTGCCCTCCGAAGCGGCGAAAGTTGCTCATTTTCTACAGTTCCTAGGCTAACCCATACAGATCAAGCTGATGGCAGCACTTGGCACAGAGGCAACAGTCGCTGATGTGGAACGCCGGTTGATTGCACACTATGGGAGTGCTGCGCGCCTCATGAAGCTTGAACATCACACGGAGCTCCTCGAGGAGGCACGTAAACTAAACACGTCCTCCTCGACTGATGCTAGTTATGAGCTAATATTTTTGTCTGACCCTACTAAGTATGGAGTTCTTTCTGCCCCATACCAACTGGATGAACAGTTGTCACCCAAGAGTATTCCTGCCCCAGTACGTCGTGATCGTGGAGGTGGGATGTTAGCCCAAGCGACCGATGGTAAGACAGTTAGTGAGTCTTTCCAGCTGGAAGAGGCACCGGTCTTGCCTCAGGTAGTGGTTGACCAGCAGATTACTGTGATGCGTGCTCCGAATATTGTACTTCCGGACGATCGCCAGCAAGCGAGTGTGAGTAAACGTGGGGCCACAACAACTGATCTAACGGACCCTGCTTTTAAGAGGCCTCTGTAGTCAGAATACAAGTACTTAGATTTATTTAGTTTTTTAGGTTTGTTACAGTTTTTACAGTTTATCAGAATAATCTGATAAACTGGGTTTTAGGGTTTTGCTGATTTTACAGCACATGACTGATGACTCATTTTTAGAGTCATCAAATTATAATTTATAATAAATAAACAACGTCTACCTCTCTCAAGAGGGAGAACGTTGAGATAGAGTTATCCATCGTTTACTTACTACATTTTTAACTTACTTTAGGAAGTTGTTAGTTTCTTAGTAATTATAAGAAAAGCTACGAAATAAGTAATAGCCGGTAGCTAGTATAAAACAATTTTTTTAATTCTAAGGACAATTTAGGAATAATAAGCATAAGAATGTCCCATCGATTTAACGAGATCTTTCGAAATTTACCGGACGAAGAAGGAGATAGTGGGTTCTCGAGTAGTGAAGCTAGTGATACGATGCCACCATTACTGTCGACTAGCAATAGCGAGGCAGAAGAAGACTCGAGACAGGTAAACTACGGGCAGCACCGTAAAGAATCCCTTGCGGTCGGTGAAATTGAGGAGAGAAGATTTAGAATCAGCAGACGCGGAATGGCTCACCATACCGAACGATTTAGACTAACTAAGCGTCGAACTGACAACGTACGGACGACAGGACAGAGGGAAACCGAGCAAGAACCATCCCAATCAAATACTTCATCAGCCCAGGAGCTACAAGGAAGGTCCTAGGACGAACAGACAACGAAATCAGGGAACCAGCCGAAGTCCATAGATAAGTAGTCATGTGTGAGTATAGATGGGATAGTTGTAGTGATGTAAGATAAGTACAAATAGTATGTGGCAAGATACCACGAGTGCTAACGACAAGTTATAAGTTCTAACGAAAGAAAAATAGTATATACAGTAGTAGAAATGGATTGTACAGATGGTTAGGGATGCCTTGTCTAGTACAACAATACAAGTAGTAGCGGTATACTACATTATTCCACAAATTTTACGGAATAATTAGACGGTAAGTCTGAAGAGTTAATAGTTAGTTTCTATATAGGGTAGACCAGAAGACATAGTACATACATCAAAGGACACAACAATGGACCTAGATAGTCGATACGGAAGGTAAAAGCCATAAACAAGGCACACACACACGCACAACAAACTACACACAAGGAACTAGGAGCTAGGACTCAGTAAGCGTTATTTACTGAACTTAAAATTGATGAATGAATAGAAAGCGGCGTTTATTAACATATCCTACTTAAGTCTAACCACAATAGTACCGAATGGAAGAGTAACAACTAGCGACGAGAGGTCAACTACAACGAGAGGGCGAGTAAGGCGATGTAGTTCGGCTTGGCGACGGAAGAAGTTGCCACAGCAAGGGTGCAGAAGCGGTGGCACGTTTCGGGGTGCTTCGCTTATGTTAAAGCTAAAAAAGGTGGACGTATACACAATACGAACAGGGTCAGTGGCACAAAGTTACCATTGTGAAGTTGACAAACGTATATTTGAAAATTACGGGGACTCCTAACGACATTGGGTATTGGGAGCGGCTAAAGTGTACACACAAGAGGTGGGGTTTGCGGTAACAGAGCAAGAAGAAGCATCTAACAAATAGGCTGTAGGTTTAGTTACATACCATTACAACCGCAACGACACATGCCAAGAGGAGCACGAGTAGAAGTACGAAGCTAAGGGAGTAAGAAGAACAATCAGGGCGATAGATGGAGTACGCAACGTGATTCCGGGGATGGGCTGACATCAGGCAGGAGCAGGAGCAACCAAAGAGCAGGCTGAGAGGTTGCTCCGACCGATGGCGCACACATCAACAAGATAGTTGTGCGAAGGAGAATACGATATCAGGTAGTTGTGCGAAGGAGAACACGATATCAGGTAGTGCTAGATGAGTTCCAACTCTATACACTACCAGAGTCGGTGAGGGTAATAAAGTAGTCGCGAGTGAGCCACGAATTCCTCGAGGGTTAGCGTCGAGACGTCATGTGTTTGAAGGATTGATTTGTGTGAAGGAATGTGTATCTATATCCAAGTCTCCTAGTTCATTCGCATACATTTCTAGTTCTCCGTTGACATACGCTCCTCCGACCATGTCCAATCCCCGCCAAAGTCACAGGCAGCATCACCTGAACCCTGAGCGTCGCAAGGAAGATGATATTGACCGACGCGGGACTAAACGTTGTCAGTCCCATCCGGACCGTGCCAATCTACACACAGGTCAGGCTCTGGAGGGGCAACAACAGACACGCCTAACGATTCTACATCCTGTTCCCGCTTACGACAAGCAGTCACCAACGGCGCACGACGTTGAACCTGCCAAGTACGAAGACGACGTCGTCTTTGAGGGTGAGACCAAGGGAGTTCCCGACCTGCGTGCGGACCGGAGGCAGACCACTACTGATGAATATGTAGCCAGTAAGGATCTGTCCTCCCGTTCGTCTTCGGGTACTTCAGGGGCCTTATCGTCATGCAATAACCAACCACGACTTCCACCTAACAAACGTAGGCGCCACCGGCGTCGGACCAACGATAAGAACACGGTACGGGACCAATCATCCGCTCAGAAACTTACTGAGCTGATGGCGCAACAGCAGTCACTCCTCGAAAAATATGAAGAGAGGTTGCAACGCACAAATGCCAGGCGGCCTACAACAAGGTTGGCTGCAGCTGAGACAGCCACTGGCACACACGAACGGGTAGAGACGTTGCAAGGAAGCGAGGACAGCCCCACATTCCGTATCCAAGGTCGGACGTGTCCGTACCATGGACTCGGGTACGAATCACCTGGGTCAGAGGACCGGTCAACCGAGGGGGAGGAGACTCTGTCTTCTATTGAGGACACACCATCTTTCGAGGAGTTCGCACATGAACAGGTTTTAGCTAAGCAGAACCCCCACGGGCGCGAGGCGTTGAAGAACATACAGGACCGGCTAAGTACAAACTTTCGCCAACAACAGCAACAACAGTCGTTTGAGAAGGAAGCAGCCAGTGCGTACGTACAGACCCCTAAGCGACAAGAGGAGGATACGCCGGCGCCTCCGCCCACACCAGCTAGTATTGAGAAAAGCCGACAAGCATTACATGCACGAATACTACATTTGAGCGACGAACTATGTCAGGCGATCGAGGACAATAATACAGCTCGAGCTGAAGCTCTTAGAGGTGCAATCGAAACGCTCCGAGCTACGTTGGAGTCCCGTCCAGTGGAAAAGCGTCCCGTACCATCACCACGTACATGGCCTGAATGGCCATCGAATAGATACCACCTACACGATATCATGGAACGGGATACAAGAGGGGCTCTCCTTAAGGCGTTTAAGAACGTACAGATCGCAGGTTTAGATGAGAGTTGGAGCCTTACATGGTTCCATAAAGTACTATCTCACTTCAAGGCGGAGAAGTCAACATTGGACTACATCCGCGACAACTCTGAACGGTTGAAGAGGTGGACGCCTCAGCTACAAATCGAACAGATCTGCTCGCACGAGACACAGGCCACTGTCGATCCTGCGTTCCGCAAGTTAGCCAAGGTCCACAGTCGGAATATGTACACCCTTTTTATGGAACAAATAACACAGCTCATGGAGAACCATAGGAGGGCACGTGAACGGTGCCGGACGAATGCGGACTTCCAACAGAAATTATTAAACCACTGTATTGTACGGCTGTTAGAAGAAGCTCTCAACGGTCGGACGTATGAACGTACTTTCCAGTTGCATCCCCAATGGCAATTGATAGAGACGCACGAGCTTCTACATCTGCTGAGACCCGACATTCAGGACGCACAGCAGCGCACGACGGCTCGACTCCAGAACCGTATTAATCGCGAAGGACTACTGAATAACGAGATCGCGACTACACCAATAGTCGCCCCAACCCACAGACGACCCGACGTCAGTCGCAGAACTGGACTCAACGTCCTCAACCGTCACTACCTACGACTTGTGCTGGATGTCAGGCTCAAGCACCACCAGGTTCCCGACATATTCCGCGGTGTCATCACTTCCGGGCATCGCAACCAGGGGGTACGGATGGACGAGCAAGGCCATACAATAACAACCACAAGTCGAGGGACGCACAATCGGTACACAGACCGACCATAACGTCGGCCTCAGGGCAGGGGCAGGACAATATCCAGACTAAAGATGTCATAACGACGCGTCCGACTCCTCAGGTACAGGTGAATGCGATTACACAGGACGAAGACCTGGTCCCACCATCGGAAGCCACAGAGGTCCACATCAACACGATACTCACCGAAGACTTCGAACTGATGACATCGGCGCCAAACCACGTCCACGGGGTATGGGAATCCGCAGCCGATCGCGAATAAGACGTGTGGGTGTCTGAGTCGGATATGAGCTTCATGTTTGTTCACACTATTGGGGCAGAAATGGCAATACAAGACCCATTGCTATCTTCGGATAACCGAGTTTATATCCAAGTGCAGATCAATGGATGTACGTTCCAAGCCTTGATAGACACGGGAGCAAACAGAAGTTGTATCTCACAGGCATCCGTAGACCTCCGCAGACCTCCTCGGCCGCTCAATAAATCCCGCACCACCTGGGTCATTCATTTACTTAGCTGACAAGGCGGTTCGAACTCCTCGACTGGGGACGACGGAAGTGGTACCCATTAGGTACGGCACCAGGAGTGTCGACGGGTCACTGGAATTGAAGAATTTGCCAGCAGGTATAGATATCATAGTGGGGCAAGATATGTTGAAAGGATTAGGTATGTACATAAGTGGTATCCAATCGCCACTTGCACCAATAGACCCTACGGAGTTAGATGAGCTCCTTGAACCCATACCACGCCGACAAGCACCAAACACGACGGAACCCGCCGAGGTACGCCAACGGTTGGTACAGGATTTGGAAGCCAATGCGAAGATTGCAGACAACGCACGATGTCGTCTGGAAGGGAGTGAAGTGACTATTCCAGTAAATCGTGAACAGGCGATGCACATGCGCAGGTCGATACGTATCTTCGTATCCAATCGATGGCTACCCTACGTGGATGAGCAAGTGAAGAACTGGTTAACAGATTTGGTGATCACGAAACGAACGACACCGACAACTGTTAAACTCCCTCTCCTGGCAGTCCCGACATTCGATGCGGAAGGAAACGTAAAGAAGGTGCGCGTGTGTTTAGATATGCGTGCCGTAAACGTACTTATCCCTGGTGACCAGTTTTTGATCCCCAAGGTCAACGAACTTATTTTTCGTCTCAAGAGTAAGAAGTACTACACGACGCTGGACATATCAGCCGCATACCACAAGCTGCCTATCCATCCAGATTTACAATACTTATTTAGTTTCACACACGAGCGTTATCAATACTCATTTACATCGGCACCGTTCGGACTCCATGTACTCACGCAGCAGTTCCAACGCACCCTGAGTACAATAATACTTGATGGATTACCGGTTCATCACTATATCGACGACATAGTCATCGCTAGCGACGACTATGACGAACATAATAGGACGGTGCAGAAGGTGTTTCAACGCTTAACATATCACAGTTTTAATATTAACCCCGCCAAGTGCCACTTCGCTATTTCCGAAGTAATGATCCTAGGGAAGAAAGTGTCCGCACAGGGTATCGACATTGACCATGAGAAGCAGGCCAAGCTTATCGACTGGCCCACCCGGTTACGGTACAAGGACATAGCCTCGGCTTTGGGTTTGACAAATTATCTTCACGAGCATCTCCCTAACTTCGCGAACACGGTCGCACCATTGCGCATATTCTGCAAACTCAAACCGAGGAAGTTGTTAGGCGATCGCTGAGAGGAGAAGCATGAACAGGCGTGGCAGTCCATGAAGGATGCAGTGGTTAATGCGGTCGCTTTGCATATTCCGGTCGATGGTATACCCTTGAACTTGGAAACCGACGTGAGCGATTACGGTTTGGGTTGAGCGCTTTTCCAATGGGTCAACGGGAAGAAACATTATTTAATGTTTTTTAGCAAGACTCTGAACCATACGCAACAAAACTATGCTACACCAATGAAGGAGTTATTAGCGTTGGTATATGGACTGACACATTTCAGGGAGCACTTGGATGGGCAACGGTTCGCGGTCTTTACGGACCATAAGGCCCTTGTATATATGAACACACAGCTCAAGCTTAACCCGATGCTTCAGAGATGGCAGCATATTATCGCGCCATTCAACTTCACCATATCACACATACCAGGAGAGACGAATGTGCTCCCGGATATGTTGAGCAGAGTACACGAGGGGACAGCGGAGCAGGACGAACCTGAAATACTGTACACAGACTGTTGGCAGTTATTCCCTAGTTATTTTGAACAAGCGCAACAACACTTCGATCTGAACGACATAGACGTATTTGCAGACCTAACCAACGCTCAACTTCCCCGATTCTGGACTAAGGACGATGGGGATGGGGCGTTTGCCCACGACTGGTCGACAGTTGATGGGTGGATGAACCCACCTTGGGAGCAGATACATAGAATGTTACGCAAGATACGAGCAGACTGCGCGCGGGCAACTGTTTGTCTGCCATGGGTACCAAGAGCACCATGGTTTGATCTGTTCAAACACTTGTTACGGTCAGAACCTGTGCTGGTCCCCCGTACACCGCATATGTTCCTCAAGTATGCTAAGTACGCCTGTGGTGAGACGCCATGGGGACACACAGTGATTGCACGAGTGGGACCCCCTAACGGGTTCAAGCTGGACCCACTGTTTTCACAACGACTTGAGTATGCGGAACTCAAGCACACGATGTACATACTGTGTTTAGACACCGCACGAGATATCTCGGTGGCAATGGCGGACGCAGTAGGTCAACCGGCGTTTGAACGCGCGACGCCAGAAGAACAACAGCGCCGCCTCACCACGAACAAGGACATCATGGAGCGGCGGATACAGTTCAACAACTCCGCCAGAACGGTCATGTGTGGCCGGGTGAACTCGAATTGGCAACGGAAGTTAAACGACAGTACGCTACATGTTTGGGTCAGGACACGCTTCGCAAAAGATTTCACCCGATGTTTAGTATCGAAGCGCGCTACCCGTGGGGCCATATTCAAGTGGACTACATCCCGATACCACTCGAATCTAGACAGAAGAACAACTACATACTTCACGTCCTGGACATCGCTACAGGGTACTCAACCCTCTGAGCGACACCGGTCAAGACGAAGGAAACAACGGCACAGACCCTACTATATATTTTTGGCGAGCATGGTTTCCCACGCATGATACAGACGGACATGGGGAATGAATTTACCAACAAGATAGTGGAGCTCTTAGTCCAAGAAGTGGGTATGTTACACAAGGTATCACCACCATATCGACCCCAGGTACTGGGTGCTGCGGAACGCCGTCATAAGGAGACTGCCCGTTCCATTCGACAATGCTGTGAGGCAGTTTCTCTACAATGGGACGAACACCTTCCTTTCACAATGCTTTACTAGAACCTTCGGATATCCCGCCTTCATAAGAGTGCACCGTTTAGCGTATATTTTGGTCGCCGTCACGTCCCACTTGTACCGGATTCTCAAATGCTTCCGCCGTTTCCCACGTCAGTTCGCCTTCCCGCCATCTCATAAGGTATTCCAGTTTCCCTGTCTCATCATTATTGCGATGTGTAATAATGTGGCAAAACTCAACCCCTCCTTCCGTCCACAAATCGTCGTTAAGTGAAGGGTCCGTGCGCCTGTGCACTAACCGGAGGAGTTCCACCCGTACTGGTTTGTTCTTGAATTCTGGTAGAGCAGAACCGTCTTTGTCCGCTAACTCATAGCGCTGTCCGTGTCTGACCTTTATAACATACGGTCCAAACAATGGTCGCATAGCCTTAGTCGTGCGGCCTTCTGAACGTACCATAACAACATCCCCGTCATCAGAATGTACCAAGTCATGCGCATGCAGGCGGTCAAATGTCTTGGTAAGTTTGCCTGTATACGTCTTGGTAATGGGGTGGAGCGTCGGCAGGATGGTGACCTGTAGCTGGTCTAACCGTTGTGCCCAAGTGTCATTCGTCATCGGCTGAGAATCCGGTAACTCGTCCGTAAAGTCGGCGAACGGGACATGGCGGCGGCCGAAATACACGCTGAACGGTGCACTTTTATGACGGCGGGAGATCCGAAGGTTCTGGTGAAGCATCGTAAACGGAAGGCGCTCGTCCCATTGAAGGGGAACTGCCTCACAGCATTGTCGAATGAACCGGGTAGTCTCCTTATGACGTCGTTCCGCCGCACCCAGAACTTGGGGTCGATGTGGTGGTGACACCTTGTGTAACATCACCACTTCATGCATCAGAAGCTCCACTATCTTGTTCGTGAACTCATTCCCCATGTCCGGTTGAATCTTGCGTGGGAAGCCATGTTCGCCAAAAATCTCTATGAGTGTCTGTGCCGTCGTCCCCTTCGTCTTGTACGGGGTGGCTCGAACAATAGAGGAGCCTGTGGCGATATCCAAGACGTGAAGGACGTAATTGTTCTTACGTCTGGACTCGAGTGGCATCGGAATGTAGTCCACTTAAATGTGGTCTCACGGGTAGCGTGCGTCGATGCTGATCATCGGGTGGAAACCCTTGCGAAGTGTGTCCTATCCCAAACATGTGCCGCACTGTCGTTTAACCTCTGTTGCCAGTTCTAGTGCACCTGGCCACACATGACCATTCTGACGGAGTTGTTGGACTGTGTCAGCTGCCCCACGGTGTCCTTGTTGTTCTCAGATATTAAAGTATCTTAAAGTGTTTTAAGTTTTAAGTGAATAGTTGTTATTTATTTGATTAGAGTCCCTGCTTTTATATGCATTGGACTCGTAATTCTTGAGCCATTAAAAAACACCTCTTAAGGTAAAAAAGGTTCTCACTTATTCTACGATCCAATCCAAAGGCAGCGTCACCACGTCTTCAACGATTGTGGCTTCCATTGTATTCTTTGGCCTTATGCTCTTAGATTGTACTTCTCCGATAGTTAGGGATGCCTTTATGCCCATCAGAGATATTCTATATTGATGATTCCATACTCCCGGCATTTCGGTTCCGAGATAATTCCATCTAAAATATTTCTGTGTCCCTCTCTGAGTTTAGATTCTCTCCTTGGTTGATGCTGGGATAAACCTTGTTGAGTCTCCGCTGTTTGGCCGTGTAGTTTTATGCTTGGTAAACAATCCTGGTTTACTGCGATCAATACTCCCCCTGAAGCTGGAGATGTAGTTTGACGGAATCCAAGCTTCCCAAAACAAAATTTGATCCCTAGGAGTGCTTCGAAGATGTGGCCAAAAATTAGACTTAGAAAAATTTCTGATTCTTGCCTGTGATATTCCGTAAGAGGGGAAATCAGGACTGAAAAATATTAATATTGTGAAGTATATACCGGATCAACAGGTGTGTTGGTTAGGTGGTAAAGTACTTCGCTAAAAATTGTATAGATCAGTGGTTCTATTCCCGCTGGCTTCATAAATTTTGCATTTGGTGTTAATCTGGTTGGCCCATGGCCCAGTTGAAAATTGTCCTGTGCGTTACGTTCGAATGTTGGATCAAAATGTGTACGGTTAGAAGCCCCAAAATTGGGGAGAGGTTCAGTCCACTGCACGCAGGCCAGAAAGTCGGACAAAAACAAACAGGACAAAGATCAACCCAGTAACCCGTAGTACAATCACAGGTGCAGGGCACAAATATATTTTTCAAAAAAATAATATATATAAAAAAAACAAGAACGTTAATGTTTTTCACGGTCTGGCCTGAAAAATCCAACATTTGAATTTTTTAGCTCTTTTGATTTTTCATATTGCTCGTTGCTCGTTAGCTTTCATCATTGGGAGCTCATTGCACACAGCTTGTAACTTTGAGAGTTCATTATCAAAATTATTAATTTCAAGAGATATTTAAGCTTTCCAGCCCCGCTTTATCGGGTTCTCAGTCTATATGCTCTGTGCGAGTATGCATTCTCTCCAGCTACAGGCTTAACCATGGTTTTCTTGTGTTTAACGAATAATTTTCCCATGAGTGCTTTCGTTAGAGTATCAGCAGTCATCTCGTCTGTGGGCGTGTATCGTAAGACCACCGAGTGGTCTTGAATTTTATCCCGGATAAAATAGTGTCTTAGGTCCAGGTGTTTCGTCCTACGGTTCACCTTATCATCTTCAGCAATTTTTATCGCTGATTGGTTGTCTTGATTGATGACAATTGGTCCAATGTTGATACCAAGTTCCGACAGTAAATTTCGCAACCAACAGATTTCCTTTGTGACATTATTTAGGCAATGATTTCTGCTTCACAAGTAGACTGTGCTGTCAGTTTCTGCTTTCTTGATCCCCAAATCACACGTGCGCCACACATAAAAATGACGGTCAGTCAATAAGCTTCGCTTGTTTCTCATGATCGATGTCGATGCCTTTAGCCGACACCTTCTTTCCTAGGAACATCACCTCAGGAATGGCAAAGTGGCACTTGGTAGGGTTGAGCTTAAAACTGTGGTATATTAAGCGTTGAATCACTTCCCGCACCGTCTCGATATGTTTGTCATAGTCGTCACTGGCAATAACGATATCGTCGGTATAATGGTGTACTGGTAAACCATCCAGTATTGTACTTAAAGTACGCTGGAACTGTTGTGTAAGCACATGTAGTCCAAACGGCGCTGATGTAAACGAGTACTGATAACGCTCGTGAGTGAAACTAAACAGGTTTTGTGAGTTAGGATGGATCGATAGCCTGTGATAAGCTGCCGATATACCCAGCGTGGTGTAGTACTTTTTACTCGTTAGCTTTCATCATTGGGAGCTCATTGCACACAGCTTGTAACTTTGAGAGTTCATTATCAAAATTATTAATTTCAAGAGATATTTAAGCTTTCCAGCCCCGCTTTATCGGGTTCTCAGTCTATATGCTCTGTGCGAGTATGCATTCTCTCCAGCTACAGGCTTAACCATGGTTTTCTTGTGTTTAACGAATAATTTTCCCATGAGTGCTTTCGTTAGAGTATCAGCAGTCATCTCGTCTGTGGGCGTGTATCGTAAGACCACCGAGTGGTCTTGAATTTTATCCCGGATAAAATAGTGTCTTAGGTCCAGGTGTTTCGTCCTACGGTTCACCTTATCATCTTCAGCAATTTTTATCGCTGATTGGTTGTCTTGATTGATGACAATTGGTCCAATGTTGATACCAAGTTCCGACAGTAAATTTCGCAACCAACAGATTTCCTTTGTGACATTATTTAGGCAATGATTTCTGCTTCACAAGTAGACTGTGCTGTCAGTTTCTGCTTTCTTGATCCCCAAATCACACGTGCGCCACACATAAAAATGACGGTCAGTCAATAAGCTTCGCTTGTTTCTCATGATCGATGTCGATGCCTTTAGCCGACACCTTCTTTCCTAGGAACATCACCTCAGGAATGGCAAAGTGGCACTTGGTAGGGTTGAGCTTAAAACTGTGGTATATTAAGCGTTGAATCACTTCCCGCACCGTCTCGATATGTTTGTCATAGTCGTCACTGGCAATAACGATATCGTCGGTATAATGGTGTACTGGTAAACCATCCAGTATTGTACTTAAAGTACGCTGGAACTGTTGTGTAAGCACATGTAGTCCAAACGGCGCTGATGTAAACGAGTACTGATAACGCTCGTGAGTGAAACTAAACAGGTTTTGTGAGTTAGGATGGATCGATAGCCTGTGATAAGCTGCCGATATACCCAGCGTGGTGTAGTACTTTTTACTTCTGAGGCGAGAGATAAGTTCGTTGACCTTGGGAATTAAGAACTGGTCGCCTGGGATTAGGGCGTTGACCGCCCTCATATCTAGGCACACACGTACCTTCTTTAGATTTCCTTCTGCGTCAAACGTTGGGACCGCAACGTGCGAAAGGTTAACCGTCGTGGGTGTCGTTCGCTTCGTGATGACCAGATCCGCCAACCACTTCCGTACTTGCTCGTCCACGTATGGTAGCCATCGATCGGATACGAAGTTACGCGTCAATCTAAACATTTGCATCGCCTGTTCACGGGTGACCGGAATGGTAACCTCGCTCCCTTCCAGCCGACATCGTGCGTTGTCAGCAATCTTAGCGTTCGCTTCTAAGTCTTGTGTAAGCCGTTGACGTGCATCGGCAGGTTCGGGTGTATTCGGCACCTGTCGACGTGGGATTGGTTCGAGGAGCTCATCGAGTTCTGTAGGATCGATAGGCGCGAGTGGAGATTGAATGCCACATATATATATAGGCCCAACCCCTTCAACAAAACTTGTCCCACTATAGCATCGATTCCCGCCGGTAAATTCATTAATTCCAGTGACCCGTCAATAATCTTGGACCCTTATCGAATAGGAACCACGTCCGTCGATCCCAGTCGAGGAGTTCGAACCGCCTTGTCAGCTACGACCCAGGTGGTGCTGGAGTTAATGGGCGGCCGAGGAGGTCTGCGGATGTCTGCGAGATACAACTTCTATTTGCTCTCGTGTCTATCAATGCCTTGAACATCCGTCCGTTAACTTGCACTTGGATATAAACACGGTTATCGGACGATAGCAATGGGTCCCGTATCACCATTACTTCCCTAATAGTGTTAACAAATATGAAGCTCATATCCGACTTAGACACCCTCACCTCACATGCTCGATCGTCCACCGCCTCCCAATCCTCTTGGTTTTGGTCGGGTTCCCTCGCTGTAGGTTCGAAGCCTTCTGTGAGAATCGTATTGATATGTACCTCTGTCGCTGCTGATGGCTGTGCGAAATTATCCTCAGACGCAATCGTGTTCACCTGTACCTGAGGTGTCGAGCGAGAGATGGCCGGTTCCCTGCTCGGGTTAGTGGCTTGCCATTGCCCTTAGGTTAGGGCTGTGACTGGCCTGTAGGCTGGTTGTGTCTCATATCGCACGGGTGTTGTCATACGCTCGTGCTCTGCCCTCCGCACCCCCTAGTGGTGCCGCACGGAAATGATAGTACCGAGGAATATGGCGCGCACCTGCTGGGGCTTGTGCCTAACATCCAGCGCATGTAGGGGGTGCTGTTGGTTGGGGTCGCTGTGCCCAGTTCTGTATCTGTTGACGCGCTGTTTGCGGGGTAGGGCGACTGTTGGTGTAGTCACGAGCCCCATTTCTCTGTGGTCTCTCGCGATTGTTTCGGTTCTGTATGCGTGCCGTAGTGCGTTGCTGTGCATCCTGAATATCGGGACTCAACAACTCATGTGTCTCCATCAACTGCCATTTGGGATGCAGCTGTAAAGTGCGTTCGTACGTACGGCCATTGAGAGCCTCCTCTAACAGCTGAACAATACAGTAATTCAACAGGTTTTGTTGAAAATCTGCATCCGTCTGGCACCTTTCACGTGCCCTCCTATGATTTTCCATGAGTTGTGTCATTTGTTCCATAATAGGAGTGTGCATGTTACGACTATGACCCTTGGCAAGCTTGCGAAATGCAGGATCAACAGTGGCTTGCCTTTCGTGAGAGCATATCTGCTCGATTTGTAGTTGTGATGTCCACATCTTCAACCTTTCAGAGTTGTCGCGTATGTAGTCCAATGTAGACTTCTCCGCCTTAAAGAAAGATAAAACTTTGTGAAACCATGTCAGGCTCCAGCTCTCGTCTAACCCCGCAATCTGTGCATTCTTAAAAGCCTCCAGCAGAGCCCCTCTTGTATCCCGTTCCATGATGTTATGGAGGTGATATCTATTCGAAGGCCAATCTGGTGATGGTACTGGCAGTTTCTCCACTGGCCGAGCCTCTAGTGTGGCCCGGAGTGTCTTGATAGCACCCCTAAGAGCTTCGGCCCGAGCAATGTTGTTATCTTCTATGGCTTGGCATAATTCGTCGCTCAAGCGTAAAATACGTGCGTGTAACCCCTGGCGACTCTTCTCAATACTTGCCGGTGTAGGTGGGGGTGTGGATAGCGTAGATGCCCCTGTCTTCAAAGACTGCTCTTGTCCATCCGCCGTTGGTGTACCTGACGTATACTCTGTACGTCGAGGAGTCTGTACGAGTTCATTAGCGGATTCTTTCTCAAACAACTGACGGTGTTGGTGTTTCCGAAATGTCAAACTCATATGGACCTTTCTAGCCTTGAGAGCTTCCTGCCCGTGTGGGCTCCGTTTGGCCAATATTTGCTCACGTGTGAACTCTTGGAATGACGGCGTTGCCTCCAGTGTTGACAGTGTCTTTTCCTCCTCACCGGGTTGTTCTTCCGACTCCGTGGACTCGTATTCGATGCCATGATGTCGTGAACGATGTAGGATTCGGAACGTAGGGTTATTCTCCCTGCCTTGTGTCGTCTGTCCTTGTTCGCGTGAGCTAGTAGATACGGTACGTGGTGACTGCATGGTTGTAGTGCGCTCAGAGGCCGTGCGCTGCAATCTTTGTTCATACTTCTCCAACAGCGATTGTTGCTGGGCCATAAGCTCAGTAAGCTTCTGGGTTGTTAACTACTCTCGCGCCGAACCCTTGTTGCTGGGGCGTCAGCGATAACGTCTCCGTTTATGAGGTGGGAGGCGTGGCTGTTCGCTAACAGAATACGAGGCGTTTGAGATATCCGAAGACGAATGAGGAGGCAGTCCATTACTGGTTACATGTTCACTAGTAATAGATCGCTTCCTATCCGCACGCAGGTCGGAATCTCCTTTGGCTCATTGCTATGTGCTACGTCTACCGTAATGAGGCTGGGTTCATCCCTAGCTGTCGTAAGTGTCTGTCGATTAGAGTTGGTTTGTTGGTTGTGGACCTCATTATCCCGAGTACCCCTCCGCCCTACCTTCGACCGAATGTGGGAACGATTCGGTGGCGGTTGTTGGCGGTTGGTCCCTCTCCGGTTTATATCATCCTCTTCCCGACGCTCAGATGTAGTGGAATGGAGGTTTGGAAATATGTGCAGTCATCCTCAAAAAGTTCGGCTATAAATACTTCCCCGTACTAGAGGTTCGACGCCCATCTCAACAAGTCTCAACACTCTTGACTACTTTATTGTTTGCCCCGACCAACGTCTCCTGCCGGAGCATCCACTCACCCATAAATCTCATTTGTGTCTCTAGACGATACTTATCTTAAGTGCACTATGATTGAACACGATTGGGTTTCACCTTACCCTCTTGTGTGCTACTCCATCCTTCGCGTGGAGTCACTTCCCTCTTTAGTGAGCATCTTTTGCTCCTGAGAAGGCTCTTCAGCTCTTGCTTGCTCCGAGTATATCGCTTATTTACGCTTCCATATCCCCAACATGTGCTGTTGTGGTAGACTACTCTTACTGGCTCCATATCTGTCTTTCGAGTGCTTCCGAACTCGCTCTTCTACAGCTAAACGCTCCTTAACGAGTCCGACGTACGTCACGGTGCCTGAAGTCCTTTAAGACCGATGTCTCTGAGTATTGTTCTTGGTTCTCGTCACCAATTATGGCCCCATCTTGGTAGTGTAGAAATACGGCCTCCGGTCAGTCTAAAATATCAAGATCAATTGAGATAATACATTGGTTTTATTTGTATTTTAAATAATTTAATACAAGCTCTTTTTTTTTCCAATATTTCCAAAGTGTTCTAAATTCGCTTTGATGGCTCCAATAGCCTGAGTATTTGGTATGACTCATCTACTTGGACCTATTTGAGACATTAGTAGATGCAGGATATTATAAACTAAATTTTATAATCTCCGAACTACTACTTATAGATTTTGGTCCTCCCGCCAATCTCAAAATCAATAAATCTTTTTTTTTTTTTAACTTTTCTTCAGATGGAACTTTTATTTATATCAGCTAATATATTAACGTGACTTACGTTATTATGTCTATCTACAAATTAGGCAAGTGGTCATGAACACTTAGTACTTCTAGTGAAAATTATTCAATAAAGAACAGCTAGAGGTGCGCCCTGTGTGATCGAGGATATTTAGGCTCTTAAAAGAGGCGGTCCCGATCATTCTTACACAAAGCTATCACTGCTAAATCCTAACTGACTAAATTGTATTTTTGGTTTATTATAGTTTGAAACCTAGTAATTTCCATCGAAGTTTACAGAAGTGGGTCTACTGTAAACTTCGATGGAAATTACTAGGTTTCAAACTATAATAAACCAAAAAAATACAATTTAGTCAGTTAGGATTTAGCAGTGATAGCTTGTGTAACGAATGATCGGGACCGCCTCTTGTTAAGAGCCTAAATATCCTCGATCACACAGGGCGTGCCTCTAGCTGTTCTTTTTATTGAATAATTTTCACTAGAAGTACTAAGTGTTCATGACCACTTGCCTAATTTGTAAATAGACATAATAGCGTAAGTCACGTCAATACATTAGCTGATATAAATAAAGTTCCATCTGAAGAAAAAAAAAAAAAAAAAAAGACTTATTGATTTTGAGATTTAAGAGAGAGGACCAAAATCTATAAGTAGTAGTTCGAGATTATAAAATTTGGTTTATAATATCCTACATCTACTAATGTCTCAAATAGGTCCAAGTAGATGAGTCATACCAAATACTCAGGCTATTGGAGCCATCAAAGTGAATTTAGAACACTTTGGAAATATTGGAAAAGGGCTTGTATTAAGTTATTTAAAATACAAATAAATACCAATGTATTATCTCAACTGATCTTGATATTTTAGACTGACCGGAGGCCGTATTTTTACACGCTTTGCTCATTTTACATTTTGTAGGTACTGCAGATTCAAAATTTACGTAACGTGTGCTCCTATTATGTCAGGAAACCGCTATTTTACAGTGCCCACCAAATGTCTCCATTGATCTCCAACAATACCTTCCATATACAAAATAGACTATAGTGTTTTTCCAAACTTAGATTGTTTGGGTCTGCGCTTCGTTTCTTTTACATTTTATAGGTATTGCAGATTTAAGATTTACGTGAACGTGTGCTCCTATTATGTCAGGAAACCGCTATTTTACAGTGCCCACCAAATGTCTCCATTGATCTCCAACATTACCTTCCACATACAAGGTATACTATAGTGTTTTTCCAAACTTAGATTGTTTGGGTCTGCGCTTTGTTTCTTTTACATTTTATAGGTATTGCAGATTTAAGATTTACGTAAACGTGTGTGAGTCATACCAAATACTCAGGCTATTGGAGCCATCAAAGTGAATTTAGAACACCTTGGAAATATTGGAAAAAGAGCTTGTACTAAATTATTTAAAATACAAATAAAAACTAATGTATTATCTCAATTGATCTTGATATTTTAGACTGACCGGAGGCCGTATTTCTACACTTCTCTGTGAGCGTAGTAGGCCATAGTGCTTTGCAACGACTGAGATAATAATGTTAGTTCGTCTGAGATTACTAATGTACTGTAAATCTATCTGTTCTATCACCCTTTGTGCGGTTGGTTTGTCTATCCTATTACCCACCCGACGGTTTTCTACCCAGGTGTAAAGACAACTGTTATAGCTTGCCTTTGGCTATCCCTGGCGTTGGACTTGTAGTTCTTATACTATTGTCACTCTTAGCCCTACCTACCGTAGATACTACCATCTTATACCTACCCTTGGGTGTTTCTTTGTTCAATATGTTAAAATTCTACTTGACCATACTTCATATTACTATTTCTACCAAATATCACCTCCAACAATTGTCTGAGGTAGCCCAGTTTGTTCCTCTAATCCATACGTGTCTATATTCTAGTATTGATTTAACTACTACCTTCCTACTTGTATATCTAACCTTTTAGTGTTAACTACTACTAGAAAACGTCTTAAATATTGTTATGACTTATCTTGTTTGTTGTCTGAGCCCTTGTCTTTGCCGTCTCGGTCCCTCCGGACCCGCTGATTTCGCTCCTGTTCTGCTGATTTCGGTCCCTCTAGTTTGTTCGACGGCTCCTCGTGTTTGGTTGTGGTATTTTCGTTTGATGACTTTCCTTGCATTGTAGAAAAAAAAGTTACTTGGTGAGAAAGCCTAAAACTTTCTAATTATCTAGCTATACTAGCTCTATTAAGTCTATAGCGTCGTCGATCGATTTCTTCAGATTCTCTTGACTGTTGTCGTTGAATTTGCTGTTCGCTCAATCTCTGTGTTTCTTCCGGTTTGCTGTCACTATCTGACAACAAGGATGGCATCGTGGCACTAGCGTTACTGCTAGTATAACCACTATCGACCTCTTCCGTCGGTAGATTCTGAACGATCTCGTCATCTTGCTGCTCCATCTTGCTTCTGCTGTTAAATTCAAAGTTCTTTCTCTTTGTTCGTTCTTTCCTATAGAAAAATTAGTAAATTTTACATCAATACTACAACCTAGCTTAAATAAAGTAGCGTATTTCATAACTATTAATAAACTAACAACTTTCCAAAGTATAGTAAAAAATGTAGTAAGAATACGACGAATAACTGTATCTCAACGTTCTCCCTCCTCAGGGAGGGGGACGTTGTTCATTTATTAATATTTATAAACAATAATCCTAAAATCAAGAGGAAATACATGGCCTACATGGGAAAGTCACTAAATGTACATACATATTTACGGGTACGTTATAGTTGCCTTATTAGAAATTAAATAGAAGGCTATGTTTTGTGATTTTGGTTTTTTTCTAAAACAAAAAAGTTCGTATTGACATATGTAAAAACATGCCATAAAGAGCCTTCCAAATTGCTGATTCTTCTTCTATATTTAGAAAAAAAACCCCTCAACAGGTAACAGTGAGATATTTATAATTTAATTTGTCGCTAAATAAGTAAAATATGGAGCTGTTATTGACATTGGAAATAAATATTCTCAGTGTACGATGTCGATGTAAATATACATACAATGTATACAAGATTGTAAATATTCTCGTTGCATACAGCCAGGTAGAGCACATCAATCATGGCTGCAACGCTGCAGAAGATGACGGCGCAGAGCTTAGCGGCTGGTTATCGCAGGAGCACACACATAGGTATTTCCGGTTATACAGAACTAGTAATCTTCAGATCACGGAGGTACGAGTGCAGGTGACTTGTATTCAAAGTCTCAGACATACAATACTATATACATTTGCAGCCGTATATTGAACTATATGGACGCATATGGATGTATATCGAAGAATATATAACGCATGGGTTGTGGTCTTGTATCTGATTTTTGATGGGCGCTTATATAGCTTTTAGTTCAGTGTTCTTAAATATTGCACTTTGTTACACTGTGATCAAAATATTGTGATCAGAATCGATAGAAACGAGTCAGGTTACGAGGCTTCCATAGTATGCCAGTGTTGCTGACATCAGCGTGA
>LUCW03000655.1:0-7500 GCA_001586965.3 Sphaeroforma sirkka
TCCAATACATTTCTAGCGGGTATTTGTCTTTTCGTTGTGTACGATTTCTTTTACACGCTCTTCCACCGTGCTCTGCACCATCGTTCAGTCTACAAGTACATACATAAGCACCACCATCGACAGCGGGCACCTTCTAGAGGAAACGTCGATGCAACGAACGTGCACCCTTTCGAGTATATTTGCGGCGAGTATAACCATATGCTCTCGATTTGGCTGGTGTGTACATACCTTGTACCAGTGCACATCGTCACGGCTGTGGTCTTCATCGGCGTCGGTATGTATTCTCATTTTTTACCCTATTTATGCAGAGAAAAGTGAAGATGATGTTTCAATACGAGTTCATGTCTATGATAAATGTGGCAAGTGGCTACGTTATTTTACGGTACGCGATACTCCAAAGCGCGTTGCACATTTTTCGCAGTAAGCAGTTATCGGTATAACTTATCCCTTTCGCGCGCCACGTTCGCATACTATCATCATTCACGCACAGGAGGGTTTCTTGCTTCTCTGAATCACACGAGATTCGACTTTACATTCCCGTACTTCAATTCTGTCTATGCGGTCAAGAATCACGACATACATCATTGGTATCCGGACGCAAACTACGGACAATACATCATGCTGTGGGATCGCTTGTTTGGTTGGTGGAAACCCTATCCTACTGGAAAGACTCAACAATTTCAGAAAAAGCGAGAGACCACTGCGGAAGATTTAAGGAAGGAAGAATAACGATTGATTTTTGAGAAAGCCAAGTTGAGCAGTTCAAAATACCGTACATAATATGCCAGAAGACGTCTAAACCATACATACAACAACTCAACAAGCCTGTCACAAAGAACTTTTCGATGAGCAACAAATAATTAATTAGGGAAGCATTTCACGGGAAAAGTGAAAAAGTCAAAAGAGTCAAAAGACTTTTGGAGCCTTCTATAAATATTTATAGAATAGTGAATACTTTTTGTGTGATTTTTTTAAAATCAAAATTATTTTTAAAAGTGTAAAATGACTGTGTATAACTGACCATAGTACATATGTACTGTACTACTGTGAGTATTGTGTATGTAGGTCTCTCAAATCAAAATGAAAATATTTCAATAGGAGCAATTAGATTTAGTCGATAGTATTAGTAGACTCGGAGTAGGAGTCTATCCCTTGAGTCAGCCTACTCTCTCTCTAGTCTCTACTAGAGTATGTATGTCTCTCCCTCGCAGTCTCGAGAGTCGAGAGTGAAGGCTGAAGAGTCACTGAAGGCTAAAGTTAAGACTGAAGCTTGATGGAATGCTGGTTGTCAGTTGCCACTTGTGAGTTGTCAGTTTGAGTTGCGTTGAGTGTTCACTGTTGGGCTGTTGGCACTTGCACACCACTTGCCACTGCCGCCAGTGGCCAGTTGGCAACTCGTCAAAATCATCAGAGAAGAGTACGTCATTATCTGCTAAGTCGAGTAAGACGGGATCGAATACGTTTCGTTGTCTACGATGCTTCTCAAATCATTGTCGTTCTAATTCTAGTGTATATGAATAATGTGGATGACAATGCACGCGACGATCACAATCTTCCACGACACTTCGCGGCTACTATACAATATTTACATCTACTGGGTTGTATCACTTGTATTGTGTATGTATGTAATCTTGCATTCTATTGAATCAGAAATCAGGAGCAAGGGATGTGAACAACATTCTGTCTACAATAAGGGTGAATATAAATATAAAATACACTACACAATATCATACTTTAAAAACGAAAATATCCACGAAATACACTTCCAACTATGGTCAACAAGATGAATACCCTTCTCCTTCCTGTGGCCGCATGTGCTGTTGTTCAGAGTGCTTCTACTACAGCTTCAATAAAAGAAATTGCCCCTATTCCTACTGGTGTCACTTGGTCTCTTATGGCGTGGGGTGGCGAAGATGACGAGAAAGGTTATGTCATCGATGTAGATATGTTTAAAACTAGTGAAGAGAGGATAGCACAGCTAAAGGATGATAGTCATTATGTACTATGTTACATAGATGTTGGTACCGCTGAAAAGTGGAGACCCGACTACGAACAGCTCAAGCCCTACATGGTGGGCAAGTCACAATACGAGGAGGAAGACTGGATGGATATTGAAATGTGGGTTCTGTACAGTCCTATAATGTACAATAGATATAGATTAGCGAAAGATAAAGGATGTGATAGTGTAGAAATTGACAACTCGGACGCATACGCAGCGCCTCTCGCCATGAAAGATCGTCCTAAAAAGGATTTAATCCCCCACGAGATTGCATACATGCAATGGCTTTCCAACGCGGCTCATGGACTAGGCATGTCAATTGGCCTCAAGAATTCAATGGAGATCTTGAAAAACGTTCACCAAATGTTTGAGTTTGCCATCAATGAAAGTTGCAACCAATTTGATGAATGTAAGTATTATGCACCTTTCCAAGACGCAGGAAAAGCCATATTCAATGTTGAGTATAAAGGTGATCAATGTAAATCGGCCGCCAAGTGGGGTATGACTCAAAAACACGTCGAGCAAGGACATCTGATTAATTGCTAATGAGCATCCCTAATAGTACAGAGTAAAATATATACCACCACAATTGTAGCAAAAACATTGATATTCATCCTCTACTCAACAAAAGCCACATTTGTGGGCGAGGACAGGAGTGTGTTCGGCAGAAAAATAGTCAGGTTCTGTCTGCCAAAGATAGCACAGTAAACCAAGAAAATATTTAGTCACTTGATGGTTGAAATTCTGAACTACTGCGTGATAATTGAAGGGTCGTAATATGATTTCAACTCCTATATTTGGCCATTGTCACCAAACCGTGTCTAATAAGGCTATGTACCTGGAATAAGATTGAAAATCACAACCCGAACAGTTGCAAGATGAATCTGTGCTCGAGCTCTGTCTATGATCCTCCGTTGAGTGCCACATCGGCCGCCACATTCTGCATCATTGACATAACCACATGAGCTGCCAAAAAGCTGCTATAACAAATTGAAGTTTAAGGCGTACGTCTGTATTGCACTCCCAGGTAGTGTGGTGCATACTTGAACTCACTGCGTTGCAAATATTCTCTGCGGACTAGAAGCAGAAAGTAACTATCTAGCGACTTGTTCCCACTTGCGAGCGATATAAGTTCCGAAGGGTACATCATCCAATGTTACCGACTCGCTCTGATCCAGATCAGTACCATTCGCAGACTGATCAGTGACCAAGCTATAGCTTTTGAGGCCGTCCCGTATGCTCGAAGGGACTCCCTGATCTTGCGTACAGGTTTGCTGAGGAATATGTGAATTGTATCCGGGGTAGTAGAAGTATACAATCGAGTATCGTTCCTCATCCCCCGTCACTACTTTGTGCAATGGAGAGACGAACTTTCCATTCGTTAACATGCTGAAGTAGTCACCGACATTACATACGAGGGTACCAGGGACTGGGGGCACGGTATTCCATTCGCCATCATGGAATACCTCCAAACCTCCAATGCCCGGTTCCATAATGAGTGTTAAGAATCCCCAATCCGTATGTGGCGAGGATCCAATCCTCTCTACGTCTACGGATTGATCCGATTTGTACTGCGAGTACGGGAAATAATGAAATAATCTCAACAACGAAATGTTCTCTCCGCCCTCGCAGTAGGGCGTCAGGAACCCTGCGTCCTTCCCCATAGCCATGGAGAATCCTCTTACCAAGGCTTGAGAAATTCTCGTCATATGTTCGAACAAAGAATCCATTGAATTCCGCGACTGTAGGTCCAGGTGGTCATCTGTGGGCCACACATTCACAGCCTGTAGTGCATTGAGTGTCTCGGGCACGGGTCTTGCTTTCGTTCCCATCGGCTCTGGGGTGGAACCCGCTTCCACCGCATCCCATCGGTACCCCATCGAAAACCCTTCCTTTACCTCGACACGATGCGAGCCACTCTCCTCGCCCATGCCAATATACCCCCGTGCTACCGCTGCACTCTTGATATTGTTGGCCTTGACGCTGAGTCTACGCTTCTCCGCTTCAGACACATTGAATAGTGACTTGACTGCGTCGCTAGCATCGGTTTGATCCTATTTTTTTTTTCAAAAACCCGTTCAACATGTGGAAAAAAGACTTCGTTCAGGAAGCAAGATATCAACGCATGTACTGTCAGTCTGCTTGGTTCAGGGGGGGAGGGGGAGAGCAAACTGCAGACAAAATGCACCATGTCATGGTACTTTCATACATACTATTATATTATATACGAAAATCTATTTGCAATTCTGGGTGCAAAAAATACCACTATACCAATATTGAACATAATATACTCGCACATACAACGTTTGCAAGCATCAAACAGAGTAACTATATATATATATATATATGTATATATATACACGTGAGCATACCAATAAGAGTACAAATATACAGGCACATTCACCTATTAACAACTAATACGTATCTATATTTGAATGCACAATAGGGAGTTGATACACAAGATTGAAAATAACTATTCGGATAGTGTACAATAATTTTTGAATACGATTGTACATATGCCTGGAACATATTCCACATGTATACACAACTATATCTATACAAAAATATATGAGTCCAAGTCTACATAGATCTGTACATATAATATACATTAATGTGTACCGAATACACGTCTTCTTACATGTCTTCGTATACGTATGTACACGTATGTACACACACACACACATATATATATATATATATATATATATATACATATACATATAAATGCACCCGTAAACACATGCGCACACACATACTCCCACGAACCCACTCACACAGACACACCCACCCACACTAATAATCTATATATATATATATATATATATATATATATATATATATATATACATACAAACATACATACACGCAGGCACGAAAGCACATGAACCCACACTGATATATATATATATATATATACATATATATATATATATATATATATATATATATATATATATATACATATATATATATATATATATATATATATATATATATATATATATATATATATATATATATATATATATATATAAAGACAAAAAATACATATACATAATATATATATATATATATATATATATATATATATATATATATATATAAATATGTATATAAGTATATCCACAAAACACACACAGACGCAGACAAAACACAATACATACACAAAAAATATATATATACATACAAACACACACACACACAACACACACACACACACGCAGAAATATATATATACACACTAACACACACACATAATATTATATATATATGTGCTATAAATATACATATATGTACATATGAACATGCATATACATATACACACACACGCACACACACACACACACACACATATATATACACACACACACACACACACACACACACACACACACACACACACACACACACATATATATATATATATATATATTGTTATATGTAGCTTTATTGGCTTTAGAATACCTGAGCTGATAAATACATTTTTCATTTCAAGTACCGGTGCGACGTTGTGAAAGGAATACCTCTTTGCTGATGCCATGTCCACTAATGCGGAAGACACCTACACTGGAGACAGCAGCTTTCAGTTCATCCGCACAAATTTTGAGGTCTTTTGGCGACGCTTCGTCAGCATTTTTCAGAAGGAGAGAGACATCAATCACGGGAACCTCCAAAGCAGGTTTATTGGCTTGTGACATGCCTGCTACTGTAAGTATATGTAAATCTTAATGTTTGAATACCCGGATATTGGTGAACAGTTTGAGTTGAAAAGACAGTCTTTATGTAGTCGACAGATTTGTATCGAAACCTTCAAAAACACTGTCAAAATACATTGAAAAACAATATTTAACAAAGAACTACTTGTGTACACGATTATTGTGATGTGTGACATTGTGTGCACATTGAATTCCGGTGCAGACTGCAGTAGGGACTTGCTTTTTGTGTTCCGTGTGACGAATCGTGTGACGAATCGTGTCGTATGGAGTGCGTCAGACCTATGTTGACTATTGAGACTTGAGTGTTGACATTTGACAAATGACAACTTGAAATTGTTACGATCAACCTAAGAACAGATACGATAAAATAGTTCAGTGTAAACCAATCATGAATCGTCTAAAACAAAATATATGGTGTGTTTGATTTCAGTGTTTTGCCCTGTAGGGACTCTCTAGAGTCTAGAGGGGGTTATTTCTACTACATTCATACAGAATGTACAGTACATACCTATTTTTTTTTTTAGTGTTGTTGTAATATTGTTTAAAAAAACAACAACAGGGTAGTACATAGTGCATAAGTAGTGCAGTGCACTCTGCACAGTGCACAGTGACCAGTGCACAGTGCCAGTCACAGTGTATGTAAATATTAATTTGGCTCCCTGCAGTCCCCTCTCCAGAGTAGAGTGCCACTCGCTATGTAATGTACATACTAGGGATAGTATTATTTATTTCAAAAAATGACAAGTATGTATATTACAATGTATGAACATATGGTATGGCTCTCATAGTCGCTGTAGTGGTTCAGGAAAGATTAGCGTTTGCCGAGATTTGCGGGTTAGGTGAGAAGAGGTTTGCATTATGCTTTTACTTTTTTTGTGGAGATTTCCAAAAAAAACAAAAATAGGGTCTGTCCTGGTTTTTTTTGTCACTTCAAGTCTTCAACTGTTCAATTTAGATATGCTTCAACTTGGTTTTTTTGCTACCTGGGTTTTATTATTTTTAGGAAACGACGCCGACATTTGAGCAATAACATGCAACACACTATGATACAGTATGGTAATTGGTAAATGTCGTGACCACATTTGTGCGGGACATGTGATTGTTGTTATCGGTCGCGAGTCACGACATGGTGTGACGCCTGCCGGTGTCGTCAGGTCTGCTGTTCCTGGGACGTGGGTCCTCTGGGGAATGTCATCGGTGGACGTTTTAAAAACAAAACCAAAAAATATAAACTGCTATGTATGGACATATTTCTTTTCAGTGTTAGTCAGTCCCTGTCACTAGTCATGTTTTTATAGTGTACGCCATAGCCTTGTTCTATTTTCAGAAGGGTATGTGAAATAAAAAAATACGTCGCTCAAGCTGTCGTTGTATACTACAGACTCCACGGTCCACAAAAAGAGTGCTCATTTGACATAATATGTCACTTTGTATGTCATCAGTCTGCCCGCTGCTAGCTTGTTACATTTAGACAATAAATATGACATACTTCATAGCCTTCAAAAAACCAGAAGGCTATGCGACTATTTTCTATAATATATAATTTTTAAATATTTTTAGAAGTATGGATAATAGATTTGTACACCATTCGTCTCGGAATTTCATCAGCCATAAATCGATCTATAAAAGAAGTCCAAGATTCATTTTTTTTTTGAGATATGTACAAGACGCATTGTTGCCGTTTGGGACAAAAACAAATAAATACCAACCCGAGTTTAGAGTTTTCCTCAGATAAAGTACAATGGAAAACATAGCCTTGTTTAATTTAGAAGGCTATGGAAAAAA
>LUCW03000655.1:12500-37500 GCA_001586965.3 Sphaeroforma sirkka
GGGTGTACGCACGCATTTTGCGTACAAGGGCACTTTCAATACCGGTCAGAAACACAGGCACCTCATGTACCGCTTGATGATTACCTTGCAATGCATGCTGATGATGATATTTATTTTCGAGGCATTCTTCGTATTGGTATCGGACACCAATCGGGCCGTATACGTGTATCAACCCTCTACTGGGTTCTCCACCCTGTTTATACCATCATTTGCATTCAATATATGTGCTATTGTCACCGTCTTCGGTACTACCTACGGCTATCTCCCACCCACCAAGGCGCAATTGTTGGCGGGAGTGGCTGAGCTTGATCTCGAAGCACGTAGCTCGCACGTGCATGGTGAATTCTCGTTGTATACAGCACATTGGATGTGTGCGGCGAGCAGGCTCGCGTACAAGTTCAAACCCAACGTCAAGCGCAAGAAGCCGCGCAGGAGGAAAAGAGTTGTGGATTCGAGGCTCGACAACCACATGCCCAATGCAGCGCATGAAAGCGGTCGCGGATTATATGTAGGGCGTACAATACTTGGAAGCCCTTCAAATGGTGAAGCTGTAGTTGATCTGGCACTCATGAATGGTTGGTATGACGGTGATCACCACCCGGGGAGAAGGCGCAGTACATTCGGCCAGAGCAGTTCACATGGAGATCAATACAGTGCGTTTGTCGACCAACAGAAATACCATCACAAGAATGGACATGCATCCAAGGACTTTTGCTCATGTGTAGATGCACGCAATGGAGATGGGGATGTGAAGACGAGCAACAACGATAATATCGATGTTGCGATCGGAAGTCGTGGCGGCGGGGATGATGACTGCCCTGATCATCAGGGTAGTGAGCTCACGACGAGGTTAGAACTCCATATTAAATATAGAAGTTTTGCACACTAAATCAGAGACACTCGCGCGCTGCACTACATCGGAGGGGCAGGGGGGTATGGACCAGCCCGATGGTTCGCTGTATAGCGATATTACAGACCAGGTTAGATGTGGAGATGGAAATGAAGATCGAATGAATTATGCTTACTGGTCCGAAAACGGCTTCACTCATGTCAGTCCACACCCACAAGCTCACGGGACAGCACACGCACCACCTGTACATGCACACGAACACGAGCATGCACAAAGCAACCACAGACACCACGACGAACAACTTAGACACCACAATGACGAACACAGTCAGCACCAAGGAAGTGACAGCGATGGTGAGGCCTGGTCACATGATAGTGATTCGGCGGACGACACAGAGGGGAGTGACAGTGCAAACGACAACGCTGAGGAGCATGGAATGAGAGACTATGCTGATATCTGGAAAAAGAAGTGGCGGAATTTCGAGCTGGTTGCGTACATCAGCGATGAGCGGACGGATACACACTGTGTCATATTTAGAAACAATGACGAGCTGGTGATCTCGTTCAGAGGTACAAAGAGTTCGGGTAATGCGATGACAGACATGCAAGCCCATCTGATACCACCGTGTGCGGACACGAATCAGGTGGGGAGCAGCAACTATTTCAAATACAAACACACCTGCGATGTGGGTTCATCATGTCGGGCGGATAAAATCCTGGTGCACAGAGGTTTTCTAAAGGCCTATAAGAGTATTAATGAGCGCGTGCTTGCGGTGCTGCGAAAAGAGGTGGACGCCCATTCAGCGGGTAGTCCCAAGCCTACTAGTATCTTATCAAGTACAAATGAGGCAGAAAGCTATCTGGATCGGTCGACTATTTTTGCAGCGCGTGTTAAGTATGATGTTGGAAATTGCGATCATACAGAGACAGATGGTGGTGTAGGCAAAGGAGCAGCAAACCAATTACAAGCGCATACGCATAAAAAAGCTAGTACCGGGCTGCAGAGATTGCCACATATACAAGAAGTAGCATCACATGAGTTCGCGAACACGCAACCCCCTATCCAAACACATGAAGCAACCCGTTTTGATTTAGCTGAAAACGGTTCACACCGTGATCCATTGTGCAACAACTTAAGTGAGAGAGATATAACATCCCTGTGTAACGTGTCGCCCAGCAACCCCAGCAGTACAAGTGTACCCGGGAGCCCCAGCTGCTTGCTTCCTTTGCCTGGGAATGCCACGGGTTGTACTGGGGAATCGAGGAGGGATGGTTGTGAGCTCGAAAATAATAGAGATGCTCTCCATAAGCAACCGGACTTGGATAGAATTGCTAGTAAACCAAATCCCTTGGACGAAGGTGAAGTGGCAGCGAGGGGAAAGCTGCATGTATTCGTCACTGGACACAGTCTAGGAGGTGCGCTGGCTACTCTCTGCGCGTTTGAATGCTGTAAATTCGACGCCTCCGAACTTGCTATGACGGTGTACACATTTGGTAGCCCTCGAGTGGGTAACCGCGCATTTGCTGAAAGGTGTGCTTATTTCACTATTGATAACAATATGTTTATATATTTATAGATCCATGTATCATGCGAAGAGAACATGAAGGGTTTCCAATTCAAGAGCTCACCGATCTGACTGAACACACGCACATTTCAATATAAACGATACGACCTGACTGCATCATGCCCAGTAGCCAACGCGCATCTAGCCTCGCCTAGTCGCTCGCCACATATCTCTCATAGTATATATTTACACGACCTGTTTCATAGGTACGATCGAAACTCGAAGCGAATGCCGACCCACCGAATTGTCAACGATGGCGATCCTATCGTAGGGATACCGAAATTCTGGGCTCCGAAATTGTTCAACATCACGTACAAACATGTGGGCACCTGCTACACCATTGCCGGGCGGGGGGGTATAATCATCAATCCAAATTTTTCTGAACGCAGATTCCAGCTGAAGTCCAAACGTGACATATCGACACATAGCATCCGGCAGTATCGGACGGTCATCGTACGATGTTTGGGTCGTGTGATGGCGAGTGAGGATCACGCGGACAGCGTGTTCGACCTGTCCACAGCTCTGCGGTCTATTACCACCACGTTGCAAGCACCCGCTGACATGTGCAGCATTGAGGCGGACGAGGCGGACGGGATGGACGATGCGCTGGGATGCATGCAATTCGACACAAAGGGCCCACTCCCGAGCAGAGCCCACCTACGCAGCTTGATACAGTTGCCACGCGCACATATTCTCGACGGAATGCAATGCTCGAGTGCATATGAGGGTGTTGGCAAGGAAATAGCGAAGACGAGAACGTCGGTTATAGGACGAACAAGGCGTGTGATGCATCGAAGTGCGACCGTGAACGTTGCGGCGACGACACGCCGCTCCGCGCCATGGAATGAACCATATGCCTTGGAATGATATGAGATGAACATCGTGTGCAGTTACGAAATCATGAAAGCAGTTTAGCTACCTAAAAGATCGGATTCCGGGATTTAAATTCTTTTGCGCGATGGGCACAAATTATATGGACTACTATCGAAGCTAGACTGATACCTACTGCGCAGAATGTAGTCAACGACTGCTAATTAGTGTTAGTGGAATGTGATTCTGTCAATATGCGCTCTTATAGCGGGAATAACTAGAGAGGCTGTTGGTACGAGATAAGCCGGATGCAAATGCCAGATGCACCGGACAAGCGCAGTATCCAAAGCCGAGATCCTCGCTCCGAAAACTATCCTGTTTTGTAAGCAGATGATAGTACCCGATTGGGATACAATTCATAGTAAAGATTCTCCCAAAGTCCTTCAATCTCCAATAGTGGTGATACCCGTACAAACACCGATTCAAATATTCACCACACTAATTGCTGCAGATGTGCTGCATCGTATGTCATGCAATTTATAGGCCAGCCACGTATACGAATATGCCTTTCAATTAAGGACCTTATATATCTTGGTCTTTGATCAACGCAGCGTCAATAATTCATTGTTTTTAGAGCGAGTTGAAATCTTAAAGTACCCCGATCTTCCGCGAGAAGCTCTATTTATTGCATTCAATACTCTATATAATACAAGACTCGTTAGTACTGACCGGACTGTGCCTCCGCTACTTGCCGAGCTGCAGATGACGAGAAAGTATGATAGTGTTAAGGATTATATTTATTTTCAGGACCAAATTGAGCCAAGGCGCTGGGATAACACAGCAGGATAAATTGCCAAAACTTGAGACATGACTCTACACCAGTCTCCACATGTGCTATAAGGCTAGGGGTTAGGAACAAATAGCGAAACTTAAGACGGCAGGAGTGTGACAGAAATTTTCTATCACAAACTGCGTGTATGCTTACAAATGCTGAGCAATTTTTCCAGCAATGGCGCTTTCAAAATGAACATTATATGAGCTAAAAACTTCGAATATTGATATAGTACTCGTACCTTCTCTCTCCATGGACAGCTCTTCGGACATTCCCTTCAAAAACCTCTGGAAAGGTACCATATACCGCATCAGTGATGTCTTCTGGAAGTCTGCGGGGACTCGACCCTCTTTGCTATTTGAACTGCTGAAGCTTGCAGCACCTGCCTCCTGTTTGATAGGATCGTCCACATCTGCAACACGAGTATAGTCGTTAATCAATAAAACGCCATATTGCAAAGAAACCAATTCGAAGCAGCGTGAGTGTCGCTCACATCCGGACGAGTCTTTTAAGCAAGCACAGAATCAAACTGACTTAAAATACTACAGCTGGTTGTCAGTAAATTGAGGAAAGCTGGTCAGTATATTGCAGCCACATCCAAACTCACCCTCATCCATAGGGTCTTCAGCCCCCACGTTATTGGCGTGCCACTCATCTAAATCCCTAATCAGATCACTGATCGTGGGCACTTTGAAGGGATTGAAGGTGTCCAGATTGTTGATGTCGATGGGTACACAGACGCGACCTGCAACATTGGTGCAGGAAATCCTAAGACATTCGTAGGATAGCAGTCTGGTTATTTGTTCGAGGTTCGTGTACTCGAATGAACCATATACGGAACAGATGAAGCTATGGCTACGAATAATGCAATAGGTCAATAAATGAAATTTAAATGATCTCGGCATAAGCAAACGCACCTGTCTTGGGATGAACGCAAAAGGGAGACTTCAGCAAATGATTGATGCCTTTACTAACATTCACATCGAGTCTTGGGTAGATATGTTGAAGTATAATCTCATCCCGCGATGTTTTGAGTTGATAGTTCCTGGGATTCTTCGCAATGGCGAATTCAATTCTGGCTTCGAGTTGCTTCCATCTGTTTTGAGAAGGCAAGTATGTGAGCACGGGGTGTTTCTTACTACACCAAACGTAGAAGCTCATATCAGAAAAAAACCGTCCAGTCGCTCAGAGCACAGAGATTCACTATACTACTCGAATTGGATGCATGTAAACACGTCTGTGTTCTATATGGGGCTCAAGAGTGAGTGGATGCACATACATTGAAGTTCAGGCACAGCTCCACAGCATACCTTCACAGGGAGTACTAATCTCGATGCTAATCACATTAACGAGATCGCATAGGCATATGCAAACGCACTTTCAGATACACTTGAATGCCAGGTGCGGGCAGACTGCAGTCGGGAAGGTTTTACGTTTATGCTAAACAATAGCGTATCTATACCCACCTTTCCAGAGACACGGTCCCACTGTATGCAGCATAAGTACTATCCGAAGTGTCTGTTGGCGGGTTCTCGTTTGGCTGGTCCAAGCCACACCCAAACATGCCTTCCTCCTTCCATGCCGCAAGAAGATCAGAACGGATGCTCTCATCGGCAACTAGAGCTAGTATGGCCTTCGCCGTGTCAATATATTGCAGCAACTTCTGGTTCTTCAAAGCAACCTACAATGCAGAGTGCCGTGTTCGTAGTACTGCGTGAGTACGTTATTGTCCAGCTATGCTGTTACAAGACTTTGGAATAGGGTTCATTAAGAACATTGTTATTGAGAGTCCGAGGGGTTGCCTGATATTGTCAATACTATTCTGAGGTGCAAACTACATATCGCCCACACAGGCATTGAGAAAGCTACCGTAATTTCAAACACATTCACGCACTTAGGATACTATACTTTTTCTAGCCCGAGTGTGAGCGTAATAGAGAATAGTAAGAACGCAAGACTGATCTGTACACTGAAAGTGCAAATAAGCTGGCAGAAGGTATAATACAAGCGATTTTCTGAGTGAGAGTGTGGTAACTCAGCTGGAGAGCGATGCAGTAGCAACAGCATAGCCTCCAAAAACCTGAAATGCTTGCGAAGCTACAGGGTGTACCTACCTTTTTGAAGTACCTACTGAGGACATTCAAAGCCCTGCTGAGACTAGGATGCGGAGGGTTCGTAATCTTAACCTTCTGCGCCTGTTTGTCACCACCCTTGATGACGGTCAGATACTCGGTCACCGCACCTCTCTCTTCATTGTCCATATTCCTAGCCTCCTTGTCACACACCCAACAATGTACACCACGACGTCCAGAGTATATCCACAGCTTGTGCTTGAACCCAAAGTCTTCCTCCAGCGCAACGTCCATGACGGCAATGGCTGCCGACATGAATGGCCAACACTGCAATAATGAGATGGTTACATGATGAGTCAGGTCGATTCAGCTGATATCGCTTTGGTTCTTGGGTGCAGCTTTACCAAATGCTGCGTATTCGATGTCTGCAGATATCTATCAACTGTGCTGATACAAGCCTTTGGACTAGTTCAGCGGGTGCTGCGGCGAGATCGTTGCATGAGGTCAAGTGCGATTGAAAAACCATCTTATACATGCGCAATGTCTCTCTTCGGATGCAGCTAATAGATCATCGTGACTGAGATTTTGCCTGCCATGCAGAAGTGACAGCAATACAAGCTAATTCTGAAGCTTGCATAATTTAAGGCATGCGAAAGAAATTCGATTTGATAGCAAATACATTATCCACATATGTCTGTATGAATGTCATACAACACGTCACAGTGAATCGGAAGCCCTTCGCATCTCCCACACAGCTTCAAAATATAACTAGTTCTACACCCCTGCGACACATACTATTCACAAACACTTTCTTACCAGGGGGCAAATCGCTGCACCACTACAGCACGTACGGATGTCGTCATAGTCCGTCATATCTATATCGAATACCAGTTCCTTCTCGCTCGGCTTAAAATGACCACTCTTCACTGTTTTGTGATCTTTCGGCTGTAGTGACAAGTTCGAAACGATCAGCGCGTGGTTTGGCTTTTGCCTCATGACCCATTGCTCCATCAATTGCAAACATTTATCAATTTCGATCATGTTTACCGTGTATGATTGAAGGTGTAGTCGGCCACACGTTTTGTGAGATTTACGTTATGTTTACGAAACTGCACGTCAAATAACGATGGCAACTGTACAATGTAGCGTTATGGACTCCGTGACTGAAGCTAAAATGTAGGTAACGTTAGATGCCGATTTTGCTAGCTAGAATGCAAGGCGTACAGGTGAGCACCATATGGTATATGGGTCGCTACTATGTGCGTTTGACCCTTACCTTTGCGTTGTACACAGCTCCTATATCAATCTTGTACGGATTCCGGCTCTGAACGGCGAGCATGAGATCTTTCATACTGTCAAAGGATTGATAACGAATATATATATCGTCCTTAAGAGTGAACGAAAATTCTCGTTGACCTAGATACCTGCCAGCTGTTTAGATAAGAAAGAAAGGACGATAAGTAGAAGTTAGACTCGACAATAAAATGTTCTCATAGATTCCATACTTGAATATAAATTACAAATCATGCAAAATAGGGTAGCAAAGGTAATCATTTTTCGTTGTCTCGCCGAAAAAGCATTTTCAGGGGCCCTAGAACACGCGCAGTTCGCAAAGCGAGATTCATACTTACTACTCAGGTCACCATACGCAAGCCACTTATAGTAATCTTTGTAAGGGAAGAACCGCGAGTAGTACTGTTTCAGAAGTGCTTCGAATTCCGCCAGCTCGCCCCCCTCCTGCTTGCGCTTCATCGGCGTAGGGGTGGCAGCAGAGGCTTTCCTCGTGGCCTCCACCTTCTTGTGTGAGCCTGTTTCGGACTTGATCGTCCTGCTTGCACTAACACTGCCAGTACTTGTTCTGGATGTGTTGGTGCTAGATGCGTTCGATTGCTTCGCGGGCGTCGGTGTGAGTGCGGGCGTACTCTTGGCTGTACCGGTGCTGGTATTTGCTGGGGTGGGCGGGGGCAGTGGTTCGTTCTTTATTTCTCCATTGGTATTCGATGGTTGTGACGCATTTGGCTTCATGCTATCGTCGACTGTTCGGACAGGCAAGTAAAGTGGAGCAATCACAGGTGGGGCATGAGAGTTGTGGTTGATAATCGGATGATGTGACGAACAGCACAGACAGGATAGTTGTTACGAACGACTAAATTATTGTGTTGGTTTTAGTTTCATGACTATAAAAGGGAATGAAATCAAGTTTCTCAATATCGGTTTCACATGTTCCGGGTTCATCGTCAATAGACTCAGCAGGCCAACAGGCACCTCGAACGTAGCCTCTAACAGCCACAGTACCTCGACATGATAGTAGCCAAGTATGAGGCATGTGTGGGCTAGTGCTGTTAGGTGCTATATATATATATATATATATATATATATATATATATATATATATATATATATATATATATATTGAACAAAGAGGTCATAGTAGGTATAAAACGAGCTCTGTCTAGACATCTGACGGATGCATACCTATTGACTGTAAGCATTTAAAAAGACCGCGTGCACAAAGACTAACAATACCTCAAGCACTGTGCAACCGATACAGGAATGAACATTATCGGCCGCGCAAATAATCGTTCCAGACACACGTCGCCTAGTACACACACAGGAGAGTAATACGAATGCGAAACAAAGACATTTTTGAGGGTTAAAAAGTCTCATTGTATTTATGTTTCACTGTGATCCTCCGCTTGATTCTCTGCTAACAGATATGCGGGAAGACAGAAAACGATGCGCTGGTGAACAAATACGCAGACACAGCTGAAATTGCTAAAATCCACAGCCCAATATAGCCTATCAGGTTTGAGATACAAAATTTCGACAAAACAATAAGGCACTTCTGAGTACACACAACAGCGTTGATAGATAAGTAGATTTCTATCTGGCGAACAGTTCTGATATTGCTAGATATCAAATTGATCTTTCGGTCGTTGAGATGTCCAATGTATTTAACCCTAAGTACTGGAATCAATGTATGCATATGCCAGAACGTCACACACCAGCGATTTAGTTTATTCAGCCACATCGGCAACTTTTCAAAATATTTGTACACATACTTATACCAGATAGCAGAATAAGCGAGAATATGTAAATTGTACAGAAATGCAGACGCGTATAAGTGTACATCACCACGAACAAATACATAGGTGAAGAAGCATAAATCTTGTCATGATGAATTATCTACATACGAGCACACAAACACTAACACTCTCACACAGAACACACAGACCTATGTATATATATATATATATATATATATACATGGATACATATATAGACACACACACACAGAGACACACAGACACACACACACACAGAGACACACACACACAGAAACACAGACACACAGACATAAATATATATATATATGTGCACACACACACACTCACACCCACGCCCGCACACAAACGTGTACACGCATGCGCACACACACACACACAAAAACACGCACACTAATAACATATATATATATATATACACACACACACGCACGCACATATATATATATATATATACGCACACACACACACACACACACGCACGCACGCACACACACATATATATATATATATATATATATATGTACACACACGCACACACGCACACGCGTATATATATATATATATATATATATATATATATGCACACACACACACACACGCACACACACACACACACACACACACATATATATATATATATACATACATAAATATGTATACACACACACACACACACACACACACACATATGTATATATATATATAGTAATTACAAATATATCCTCAAGTATGTCTGTACATATTTTGTGTACATAAAACTATTCTCACGAGGTTCTTGGACATATTCGCAACTTCGAGTACTGACATACATAGTGCAGAGTATCGTAGGTCTTTACACTCACCTTCGTCGGAATCAACATCCATGGAAGTTTCATCTCTCTGCTCCTCGGTTTGGCATTCAACAGTTGACACCGGGTCCTTTGCTTCAGCGCTACGTGTCTGAGTGTCAGATTTTTGACTATCACCACCATCTTTTTTAGCACAAACAACATCAGATGCACTATTTTTCTCACTACTATCATCAACTAAGGTAGCATCTGCAGCACTTTCCTTTTTGATAGAGGGTACCTCTGTTGTATCCTTGTGATTTTCTTGCTGAGTAATTTTATCTGCTGCAGCCAAGCTTGCACTTCCCTCCTTCACATCAGAATTGTCTGTTTCAACAGATACGGGTTGATTCTCAGACACTTCACTATCTACTTCCATTGGGGCGTTGTTGATGGTACATTCTTGACTAGGTGTCTCGAGGGATACACCGGGATTCCCGACAGAGGCCATATTTTCCTTGTCTGCCATCTTATTTAGCAAAGCTGACAGATAGCTTCGCCCGATTTGAACTACGATGATCAATATCCGTAATCTCAACGATATGAACGTATATGCGTGCGTATGTGTTGTCACAAAATAGTAGCGATACTCTAGTCCACTCTCCTCACCACGTAAACACAAAAGTACATCGCAACCACATAATACATATATCACACATTGACCGTATTCTCATAGAACAATACCACTTCACCTCTTGATGGTGCATCAAAAAGCCAGACGAATAAACCCAAAAAAAGAAGAAGATGAAGAATTGATTGGTTGAAGTAGAATTTAGGCGGGCCAATGATTTTATTAAGAAACTGTACTTACTATTTTGCCACAGCTCGACGCTCGTCATGGTATTTATACACATATTTATATATTTTTTAAAAAGATGTCCACACTGTATGTACTGTAGAGAGAGAGAGAGAGAGTAGAGCTTGAATGGTATAAAAGGTCGTATATATTACTGGGTGCTTACTTGTTTAAATGCATACATACGAAACATATATATTTCTCTCCGGTATATCACAACAGGAAGTGATTGACTACGAGACGTGACGCACGGCCAACATGACCATCGGAGATATTCAATTTCAGCACGCGGTGATACCTTTTTAGTTCTGGCGAAGTTGTGATACCTGCATAGAATTGTTTATTGTCTTTGCACAGTTACGCACCACATCAAGTAGCCAATATATACAATATAAAAATTATTTTCATTATATGAACGATAGGTAGTCTATCTGTAGCTGGTATAACGAATCCACCGGCATATGCATATGGTATTTATGTATATATAAGGATATATCAAAATGGATATGGATAGCGCTCCTCCGACTGAACAGCCCAAGACAATTGTATGTAGAATGTTTCAATCAAACCCTTTTAACCCCTTATGATGTAATTTTAATCGATTTATTATGATCATGAATGTTCTGTTTAATTGCACTTCACCACGCATCATTGGGTAGAGTAAGATAGTGCTAGAGGTACGCACTGACACTTGGCACCCCATCTACTTGATTATGTTTATGCGCGTGTGAAGATGTTGGATGTATGTTACTGATGTATGTCATTGCAGGCAATCGATAGTATATTATTGCTTTCATGAACTCTGCAATATATGTACTTCCTTGCCTGAAGACGTAAATCGCGTATTTAAGTCACCGTTTTGGGACCGACAACAATGGTGTGATCTGATACATTGACCAACTAACGTCAATCTTCTAATGTACACCACTACACTAGTACACACACACACACACACACACACACACACACACACACACACACACACACACACACATAGAGAGAGAGACTCATACAGACACACACACACAAACACACATACACACACACACACACACACACACACACACACACAGAGAGAGAGAGAGACTCATACAGACACACACACACACAAATACACACACACACATAGACAGAGAGAGCAAGTTTTAATACATTGGTGTAGTTGGCCGTCTCTGTATTATAGACTTCGATTTGCATCAGCATGTGCTATTATTACAGCACACAGCTAGTGATTGGCCCTGAATACGAGTTGCTTTTGATTTGAATGCATAAATTTGCACCTATACGTATACGGGCTGTATGGCTGTACCGAAATGTTAGCCCATTGAAAATCAATAGCGGATGTACAAACGTCAATGATCGAGTCACATCTTGTGTTAATCTCTTGCTGAATTTTCAATCTATTCTTGTATACGAATCTCCGGTCTTTGCCCGATGCAGATTCGAAAACACGGGTGGAATGACCTTATTGATTTCGATTTTTTTTTCTCGCAGGCATGCAGATCATGCGGCTTAATAGAAATGCCTTGGAACGGCGAGTCTAGTGTGTGCGACCAATGCTTAGCACGCAACCAGGGGAGTGTCACGGCACACCGGGTCCAGCAGGGGTTTTCACATATATCACCACTAAGTATGTTCATTTATGTACTAGTTTCTAGTGCCGCTATATGGATACTCGGAGTGTTAATAGCACAACCTTTTTGGGGTTGTACGTATGTCGCAGTGCACTGCACAGATTAAAGTTAATACAACATTCAAAACTTATCCTAGAGGTCACCATTGAAGTTCTGTAGCTTGACTGTCATTTGAAATGCCATGAGCGCGAATTTCACTATAGCTATCAGCAGATCAATTGAATTTTTCCATCGTGCTCCATATCTATCACATGTCAGTACATCCCCTTACTTCATCGTAGCTCTTGTTGAATCAGTAGAAATGTACAGTTAGTAGTCAGTGCAATCAACCACCCCGCGTCGCACGGATGATGCAATTTGCAGACTTCATAAAGTCGCTGCTATAAGTTTTTCTTCGTATTCGACCCGCGAAGGTAGTGCCAGCTTGGCGCGCATTGTCTCTGATCGTTGTTACATGCTGCAACACATTTTTTGATGGTTTTGAGAACAATGGCGATATCGATATTGAGCTTGCCTTTAAAATTGGGTTTACATCTGAGGTTTCATTGATGCTCGTCTGTCAAACCTTTTGGCAATATTACTTCTGAAATGAAGTCTACGCTTATCCACGCTACAATTTTTTTCTTTGGGCTTATTTTTCTAGTTCACCGTACATCTGCAGGTAGTCGAGTGACACAAACGCCGATTGAATTGATGGAGGACAAAATGTACATAGGGGATGTGCTGTCAAACAGAGATCTACAGCAGCTGCACTCTCATAATGTGACTGTCGTGATATATTTCCAGACTGAGCCGTACAATACGCCGCTTTATACACAAGTCCAGCAGATGGTGACCGCATGTGGGGTATGCCACTTGATTAGTGTGCAAACATAAAAAAATCTATGTCGTTGAATGTGTTAATGATTGGAATATACGGTGACTCTTCAGGAGTCATCACATGCTTTTGAAAGTGCCGCCTGTTCTGCTAAAACTTGGGCGCACATTATTTCTTGCCCGCTTGACGATTGCATTTTATTGAAGACTCCACGTTCATGCCGCAATCTGTCGCCAGACTTAAAGCAGCTTCATTCTAGTTGTCGACCAATTTGTGCATCATATACATATTGCAATGCGCACTTACTCGTTCATTGCAATAGTTGCTAATTGTTTGCTATCTTAAAGATATCACATTGTATTTTCATTGAGGATTTATTGAATTCGAATGATTCTCCTTGCTGTGATAAAGCGCGAGTGCAGATAGGTTCAGATATCGGCTGCTGCCTTCCAATCACCACCACTTCTTAAGCGCGCACCATACATTCGAATTGACGTTTTCAGATGGAGTACAATCCCGTTCCGAGCACCGCCGGTGTTTTCCAAATGTATGAATACATAAGTGAGAAAATCACGAGAGGTCACAAGGTGGCGGTTTATGGTGTGGGCCAAAACGACGATCACGGAGGTGAGTCAAAGCGACCGGGCCATGTCGGCATGTTATATTTAAGTAATTTGGAATATGTTGGCCAGTGCGAGTTTCCATTTGAATATGCGGCAAGCTGCTTGAAATTGATACCAATTTTTTTTAGACAAACCCAACGGGCCAACATTTTCCACTGCTATCAATTGAATACAAAAGACACCTCATGTCATAATTTTGATATACTTGTATTTATGTTAAAGGTTATTTTGTATAAACTTTCAATTATGTTAATAGTAGACATTCTTGGACGATATCGTGGACTAAATTAACTACCTACTCACAGTTCGCACGTTCTCTTTTCCTGATATATGCAGCTGTGGTCCTCTTAGCGTTCCTGATGGAATTCGCAGGCCTCACATTTCATCTTGCAAGGGAACTACTCAGAGAAAAAGGCATTCTGCATCCCGATGCTATGAATGGAGATGCTACTGAAAGAGTAGACGATTTAGCTGATGCATTTGCAATGCTGTAAGTATGTATGCCAGAAACGTTGCAGACGAAATGTTGCATTCCAGCGACTGTATAATGATGAATCAAACTTGGTTCCAGACTTCCAGAATCCAGACGAGTGATTGCTGGTGCCAGGCTGAATACAGTTATTGATGATTCTAGCCTTTTCCAGGCTTCCAGCGCATATCATCAGTGCCCATCTTCACTCCGTCTCTGTAGTAGTCGTAGAGAGAATGAAAAGCAAAAATATGGAGAACGGACTAATCCGTATGTAGGAGAGTTATTATTTTTTTTAAATTATATATGACCAAAGTAAAAGGTGACAGCTTTCACGGTCATCGTAATTTCGGATACCTACATGCTATTTTCTCGTGGCCCAAAACGTCTTTTAGTAACCAATCGATTACTGGAAGTGCCTTTTTCAATTTGTATCAACCACTAAAATTGGCACAGCTGTTAAACATATCGAAATTCCAAAAAATGGATGACGCGAATATATGGGGATCGCAACATAGCTGCTGTCATGGAAAACGTTCCCGTATGCCAATAACTTCAGAAAACGTATAGAGTTCTGAAAAGAAGACGGAAAAAGAATATTCGCTTTCTCTTTTTGTTACCACTACACTATTTGCCCGAGATCGGATCCATGTTCAATTCGCATAACTCGATAAAATCAAGCATCTATTTACGTACTATCAAAGTCTCTGGTACTATTGAAAGCGTACCCAGTACATGCCTCGAATGTTGGCGAATTTTCACTTTCTGTTGACGCATGGTCCCGTCACCAAATAATTGATACTTTTTATAACGCATTTTCTTGCACGCGGATTCCATCATAACACCCCTGTTTCTTCATCGCTACAGACAAATAAGTGTAATTTGCCGCTTATCCCTAGTAGTAGGCCATCAAGATAGTATTAGTAAATACTAGCTTATGGATTGCCTATAAGAAGTCTTCAATAATCAATTAATCACTGCGACAGGGCTCGCCTACACGTGTTAACTCATATAGATAGGATATTTCGGATTTACACCTGCAGCGCTGATACTCGATGACTGTTCCCGAGGCACCTATCGGCAACATAGAGCCTGCTCCGCAAGGTATGTATCACATATATTTTGCTCGCTCTCGGCATTATATTAATGTTATTAATTTCAAGTTAAAGATACTCTGTATCGCACTCAGTATCGCATTCGGCCCATGTAGCACCTGTGATTATAAGTGTCGTCAATATTCTTACTCCGGAAGGTGTCGATCGACGTCGATATGCGAGTAATTGGCACATATACATTACGTTCGTTCATTTCGTACAACATCAATATGAGGGGAGCGAATGTATTTTACTCGCTACAAATATTCTTTAGCGGGCCTTGATACCTTTTGGGGTCCTGTTCAACGTTAGATTGTATCAGTTTATGAGCTTATACCCATCGGTGTACTATGGCTGCATACTCGCAAACTATCGGGGTCTTTCTACAGGCTTCCAGTTTAATCCGCTTTGTGTGCTTAATCCTGCGTTCGTATATGGTTTTGCGGGGAAATACATCTGTGCATGCAATACTGTGTCATTGTCAGTGATGCGAAAGAAAGCGTCGAGTTGACCGGGTGACCAAGCGTAGATATTTGAAATAGCATAAAATCTTTGCTGGTAGTGTTTGATGGTGTTTTTAGGCAGACGCTCTTACTGATTATCAGCGTAGTAGTGGGAGTCAACATGCGGCGGCTCACAAATATTGATTATGTCCAAGTATATCATACTATGCGTATTAATTACTATTCTCGTATCCAATCGAGCAGGCACACATATTTCTGTCGTAGACTATGCTGCTACTGCCGACCAAGGATCGGCTATTGGATGTGCAGTGTCTGACACCAAACAAACAGCTGCAAGTAGCGTGAATTGTCAGGAGAGTAACAGTTTACAAGCTGACGCTTCTTCGCCCATTGTAAACTCGCCTTCACTCACGGAATCATTCCTAGTGGACAGTGGAGACGCTGATTTGGCTCTCGACTTTCAGAAGGGGGACGCCTCACTATTAGGGAGTGCAGTACTACCGGCCGTGCCAGATTTCACACCCTCACTTACGCATATACGTATTCAACCTCCAGCTGCTGCAGTACCGACACAGCAAGCCAGTGAGCAGCAGCAGCAGCAACAACAACAGAATCAAGAGCCAGGGTTCAAGTCTAGTAGTGCAGCTAGTGATGACAATAAGAAACCACAGTCAGTTTCCGATCTTCAAGTACTGCCCCCCCCACCCTCAGCACCGGTCCCCACACAATCACCATCGTTGTCTACACCGACTCTCATTCCCAATGCGATTGTCGAGAGCAAGACGTTTCCAACTCAGCAGCCTATAAATAATGACGGTTCACAGCCGGCTACTAGACCTTTCACACCCACCTTGCACTCTCCTCATATGCCGGTGAATCCTTATATGCATCTCAATCATTCAGTCCCGTTTCCACATCACTCGAACGCTTCGGCAGCTTATATGTATGGACGTCCCGGCGTACTTAATGGTCCTGCTGTGCTCAACGGACCTCAGCAACCTTATCCGCTGCATCCTTTAATAGTACGGCAAGCAAGTTCACCACACATTCAACCACAACAAATTCAACCCATGGCCATTTACGCGCGGAATGGAGTGCCACCTCAACAAGGGCCTACTAGCGTAGGAGGTAGGGCAGATACAAACAACTCCCTCGTAGCGACGGCTGCGAGCGCGGCTGCTGCGCCTCAGGCACTAGCTACACCGCCACAACCACCCAAGCAAGCGCTTATGCAGCAACCGGTGAATTTGAGTGCTGGTGATATACAGACAGACGGGCGCGCGGTAAAAGGTGTAAAACGGAAGGAAGATAACACACCAAAAGATGAAGCTGCAGCCGCACTCGATCAGTCGTTAACCATTCCCAGCCGAGTAACGGTGAAAATCAACAAGAAACAGAAGACAGATAACGATGACAAACTAGCGACTCTGAGCTTACCCTCGTCGCTCTCATCCACCCATGCCCAGTCAACGGAGATTGCACTGCAAAGTCCAGATAGAATGACGGCTTCCGATAAGGGCAATGTTCCTGCCAACAGTCTAACGGGGGACAGCCTTCCACAGCATGATTTGTCGGCGGTTGACGGGCTGCAATCGGGCGTGGTGGCATGTTCCAACGGCGACGATTCCAGTGTGGCTGAACGAGACGCAACTGATAGAAACGGAACACATGGAGCTATGGAGAAAGGTGGCGAGGGTGCTAAGAGCGAGGGTACAGGGGAGAATCTAGATGAAGACACCGACGAGGCTGGGCGTATGGAGGATAGTTTGATCAATAATCACGCCAACAGGGACTCGTTCATGGCTATTTTGAGTAAAGTCGGCCTATCGCGAGAAGAGCTGCAGAAGGTATCTACCAAAAAACTGAATTTGTTATCGACACGACGGAATTTAACGCAATGGGAAGTGCTGGAGCTTAAGACGGATAGGCGAAGGGCGAAAAACAGAGCAGCGGCAGCCCTGTGCCGCATGAAGAAGAAGCAGTTCTTAAACGATATGGAAGGTAATATGTCACAACTCAAGGGAGATAATCGAAGACTGATGAGCGAGTTTTCACGGCTGACACAGGAGTACCGCGAACTGTGCAGGCACACGCGAAATCGTAAAGAGCACAACGGGAAGCTGTTTTCACGTGTTTGTGAGTTGAGGAGCAAGCTCAAGAGCTTCTGTGAGGGTCAAAGCCCGGACGTTTCAATGTGTATCGGGTTCAGTTTGGATGCACCGTCAGATAGCGCACCACCAGCAAACACGGATGCGAAACCGGACACACTACCACAGCTGCCAGCGAGTGCAAATGACAGTATACAGATGAATGGTATGTGTCTGCCATCTTCGGGTCTTTCTGTTGCACTGCCAAATCCAGATGCATTGGCACTGCCGAGTACGGAGACGCGTACCGGCAATAGCGAAACGCTCTCAGGCAGTAGCGAAACGCTCACAGGCGGCGACAGTGATGGAGATTCTCTCAGGTTACCGGATCCCGAGTTTAGCATGTCCAGCACAAGCTTGACAGTCTGATCGCGCGAGCATGATATACATGCGCCTAAATAATAAAGTATATCAATATATATCTCTGTTTATACAAGATTCATGTCACTGCACACGTTGCACTGACGCGCGTTGGTTGCATATGGCCACTTCAGGGCTTCGCAAGTTATACGGCTTGCGGAGGAAAATCAGGTTGCTTGCTGATATCGTGACGGCTATTGGGTGAGACAACCTAGCTACACACGCACTGAGTTCGCGCGTACTGTCACAGATGCTTACGTATCTTCGTTCAACATTACCTAATAGTTGTTAAAGTCTACTGAAAAATTCAGGAAGCGTTGGAAATGATATCCAACGGGAACCGTACACTAGTAGGCATTCGTTACAACATGTGCATTGCCGCCATCGGCACCGGATGGCGTCCGTCAGTTGCGGATTCCTCAATCCGTGGCCAGCTACCCAGTGAGTTGGAACCTGGCAAGTCCCTGCGCTGCACCTCATGCCTTGATTACTTGTTAACCATTTTGCTCGGCGGTACTGGTGTGCTGGTTGTTCTTGAGAACTGCCTATTGAATCGAATAAGAATTTGAACTCTGGAGACCTTCCTCAAGCACACAGCTTGAACGGACTGCTATTTCATTATTTTAAAAGACAGCGAGGGCGTCACAGGCCTTCCATGACCACATGTCTGCATCTGAAAACATTGCATAATAAATGGGTTGCCTAATATGCCTACATACAGCTTCAAGTTCGGCTCTCTGAATATCAGAACGCGTAGGGATTTGTACGAGATATTTTCATGTCCACTTTGTGGCCCAATCGGACACATGTATTATTTGGGCTTCAAGTTTACTCAGGGCTACTTGGCATTCAGATATCCACACTCGATAGTGATATGTATATTTCGCCATTTCTGTGTCTATTTGAGCATACAGCAGCAATGAGGTACCCCTAGAAGTACAGAGATTTTGAAGGCTGATAAAGTGACACCTTTATGGCCTGTAATTGATAATGTACTCGGCCTTGCAGCTAAGAATCTTGGCATATCGTGTTTTCAAACAGTGCAACGAAGATTGGCAGCTCACAAATTTGCATGTTCAGCACTGACGAATTTGCATGCATGAAATCAATTTATCTTGCATACGCTTACGGTGATGGATTGCATTAGAGATACTCGACACATTAATCTCTGACCTCAAGTTTGATCGGAACTCCGATGTGAGAAATCCCGTCCGTCCGAGTGCTATTTTCTGACCTGTCCATAAGTAGATACCCAATCTACTCAGAAGTGATGACATAGTACAAATGTTCAGGCAACCGACAGATAAAACAGATTTGAGCCTGACAATAAGCAAATTTACACCGATCAAAAGAATTTTCCTTACGCAAGAGCTGGGAAGGCACTTTGATTATGATTGGAGCAAGTTATTGCCACATTCGCCGCTAACGGTCAAACCCGGCTAACTTTCGACGGCCTCTGTGTGTAATATGAACCTGAGCACGTCACATGCACAACCCAAAGTACAGTAAATGCATGGTGCCAAATCAAGTCATATACTAGATATGTGGCCCGTCTAATCCTGGTCGGTATCGGCGCTGCCAACCCACCTTTACATATCGCACTCGTGCTACTGCATCAATAGTGCTACATGCGCAAAACTCGCCAACAGGTCCGGAAATCATCCGAACTGTTTCCTGTTCACCCTATGGCCGTACCTACACCATCGTACAGTGGGCAGACCATGAATAAGCCTCTTGCCGGCGCTGTGCGTATCGCTTTTGGTCTCTTATGAACACCAGCGTTGGCTGATCCCGCATGTGACTTACCAATACCCGTACTAGTATTATCAATAGCGGGGCGAGAAGCACTCGTACTATCGCTCATAGCAGTATCGCTAGCAAACTCCGGTGTCAGTAGTTTCTCGAAGTTTTCCACCGACAAAGCACCCAGCCCCACATCCACAAGAGTGCCAACTAGCATTCTTACCATACGCATGAGGAAGTAGTCACACTCTACCGTAATGACCACTTTACGACACGGTCTACCGTTCTTCTGCATGGTATCTAGTCCAACCGTGCGTGGCCGCTCCAAGACAGCTTCGACATCATACTCCGCAGACATGGGTGCCTGCACTGTATATATAGGATCAAGTTGTATATCGTACACGTCTATATCCATTCTCGTGATATTGCGCACAGGATTTCGTGGGTCTCTCTCGGCGAGTATGGCGAAGTTGTGCATGTTGTGCAGACCCAGAACATGAGCACCAGCCGCTCGTAGCTTAGACATGTCTAGTCGTTTGTTGCTGGTGTTGCGATCGAGACACAATGCCCAGCAGTATCTGTCCAATGGGGTAGAAACGTGTGTACTAATGTAAGCATTTGTCGACACGACAGGAAATGGCAGTCGAACACGCGTTGCATGGCGGCAATATGTGGAATATATGCGCCTCCAGACAGGAGAAGGGACAGCGCTGGCGTGTGAATTGCACGCAGTTAAGCAACATCACACGAAGAACACACAAGGACCCGCCACACACCTGTCCTCAAACGGCGACGCCGAGTCTTCCCGTATCACATAACGGTATCGCTTATTAGACACGGACAGGCGTGCGTGGAAGGTATCGGGTACCTCCACCACATCAAATACACTCAACGACCCCTCCTGGATGCCAGGAATGGACCGTAGCGCCCGCAGGAGCAGAAAGGCAGCGTCTGGACTCGCACATAGGTCCTCTATCATCGCGCCCCTGCCCCAGTGTTTGCCTCTAGCCGCGTTTTTCGGTTTCTTTTTCTTGTTCATCGTTCCTACGGCATCGCTTCCGTGCGCATTCATTGGATCCGATGGATGTTGTTGACCTCGTCGATGTTCATCATGGCTTGGCGAGTCTCGCCGGTCTGCAGTGATAACATCTTGATGGCTATAAGGCGCTTTCTGAGCAATCGACTCGTCATGCGCCACAGTCTGTGTTTCACCTTGTTCTGTGCTCTCCGAATTGACCGTTTCCACCACTTGTGATTGATCAAGAGCACATTCTCTCGCAGGTGGTTCATATACATTCAAATCGAAATGAAAAACCTGAGCGATGGCGTGCACGCCTGCATCAGTACGACCACTTCCGATGACACGTGTTGGCTGCCTCAGAAACTTCGTCAGACGGTTTGACAAAACCCCTTGTACGGTAACCAGGTTTTTCTCGGCCTGTGATTGCCAACCGGAGAAAGCCGTACCATCGTACGAGCACGTGCCTGGAGTGATGGGAGAAACCGGATGTGAGGTACTATCAACTGAGCTACTGCGGTGCTTACGCGTGATATTAACCCGGAGTTCTAGACACTCTCCGTGTCTGTGATTTCGCATGCTCAAGGCATCTAAAAGATATGTATGTTACATCGAGCTCGTACTTTATGATAATGACGACGTGGGGGCGCACTACTTTCTGTTCGATGGAGATAAGCAGGGAAAAGATGGAAGCAAAATAGAGAAGACTCCACATGTACCATTGGATAAATATATTGCTTTGGTGCTACCACAGTATGTATTAGGTATAAAACACACACACACACACACACACATATATATATATATATATATATATATATATATATATATATATATATATATATATATATATATATATATATATATATATATATATATATATATATATATATATATATATATATATGTATATAATATATATTATTATATGTTATAATATATAATAATAGGAATACACATGCTACATATACATATGCAATACATATCATAATAGTTATGTATAATATAATAATAATATATATAATATATATATAATATATATATATATGCGGCATATATATACATATATATATATGCATAATACATATTGCCAATACATATATATATATATATGTATACTATATACATGCATAATATATATGTATATGCATATATATATACATATATAAATATACCAATATATATATATATGTATATATATATATATGATGATGTAGTTTATGCCCAGAGGTGTTTCGATTATATATCGTGGGTTGTGTTTTTCAGCCATTTCATTTGAACTGACACATCAAACCTTGTTTGCTATACCTATATATATATATATATATATATATATACACACACACACACAACACACACACACACACACAAATATATATATATATATACATGTATATATATATATATATATATATATATATAGATGTATATATATATATTTAAATATATCATATATAGATATATATATATATAGGTATAGCAACAAGTTTGATATCAGTTGAAGAATAGCTGAAAAACACAGCCTACAATATATAATCGAAACACTCTGGGTAAAAACACATCATATATATATATATATATATATATATATATCAACTCTTTTGATTTCAATCACTTTCAATGATTGGGCTACCACTCAGTATACGTCCTGACAAGCTGTTATTCATCATTCTCATGGAGAATACATACATTTGAATCTACGGATTTGAGTCGGCACCGCCCCTTTTGCCATTGTTAAATATTAGAACCCGGCCACTTTACAACAAACAGTCTGGCAAGATAACTGTAAACTGAAGCTGTGCGCTGTTGATTGTATAGAAATGAACAATATACTCGAGATTGGTTGAGAGAAAGATCAATCTTCGGATTTTCACTGTTCAGGGGTTTCTGGTGCCGATAAATATTTACATATGTATATGTATGTAAAAACAAAATTTTTATGTTTTTATTTGTTTTTTGTTTATTATAATAAAAAAAGTAAATACAAACTGTACTGTACATATTTCAAATTTATAATAGAAAAAATATAAAAATATAACAGTATGTAAACTACAATTAACCTGTGATGTCACCGATGTGATGGTCAATTGGCCAAGGAGAAGATAGCCAAGAAGCGCAGGAGCTAGGAGCCTACTAAGTAAATATACCCAGCTCTGAGCTCTCTAAAAGTAAAAAGTGATGCTTCTCTGAGAGAGAGAGAGAGGACAATATTTATAATAATAGATTCTATATCAGCCTCCTCTCTTGTGCGCTATCATAGCCTTCCGACAATAAATCAGACATTGCTATGCGTGCATAATTATGTATACATGTGTAGAACTCGTTTTATATACACATTTCCTAGTATTCAAATTTGCGGGCACATGAAAGAAATAGTAGTATGTTGTTTGAGAAAAGGAGGGCGGGGGGACGGGACTACTGAGATAGTTTTTTTTTGAGTGTTTATATTTACACTCTACACTGAAAGGTAAGCTTAAAGCTGAACGCTCACAAAGGGTTATTGTAGTTACGACCTTCAATTTCCATTTCTAATAAGTAGAAGTAGTAATGGAGGGGGCCTTGGCACGATGAATGGCTTTCTGCTTTTTATGTATATATAAATTTTTATATGTACATACTTCTTTGAAGGCCAGAGGTTACTTTTGAGGTCTCAGCGGCTCAGCCTTCAGTGCTTAAGTATTCGTATTTGCGTTCCCATGCCAGAAACGCACTTGTTGATGAAAGGTAATGGTCTAAGTATCCTGGTTCCTCCACCTTGACATTTATGTGTATAAAAAAATAGCATTTTTTATTCTACAAGCCCTGTCACTCGTTAGATTCGCCGATTAGGCTAGCGGAAACGGAATCCGTTCTTATATTTTTTTAACGTCATACTGGTATTGTTCAAGGCCGAACCGATCATAAACATAGCTTTCTAAATTAGACATACTGAATTTTACTTCAAAATAATAAATATTTGTTGCAAAGTTCCCTTGCAACACTTTGACTTGTACACCCATCATCGCAAATGCCAAGGGCACTGGCAACGATGCCTTCTCTTATACTCGGCGCGGTAGATAGATTGACTATGGCACAAACCACATAGTTCAGCAATCTTCAGTGTGCGACACTTGTTTAGTTGTACCTAATTCACATCATACTCGAATCGGATAGTATAATTCCTACCATATGCACAAATGTAGTTCAAGGGCACGCCAGAAGGTAGTTTGACCTCTTTTAATAGCACTCCAAATAGGGTTGTGTGAATCTCAGTAAAACATCGTAGATCCACATTTTCCTATGTATCTTCCAAGTAGTCGTCTAACCAGACTTTACTAGACTCTCAATAGTTTTAGCCACCTCATCGGCACTCATACCGCTCAAATTCTCTTTCTTCTCAACGCCAAATCCTAGTGTTCAGAGGGACAAGACATTGGTGAGTAAATGAATTGATAAAAATATGGTCAGAATTCTAAATAAAATTCATACATCTGTACACAATGGAAGTCGGAGTGCATGACACCTGACACAATATCAATATCTTAATATATATAAAAATATATATAAACATAAATATAAACATAAACATAAACGTAAACATGAAACATATATATATATATATATATGTATATATATACGTAATATGAATTAATTTACATGCGCATATACATATATATATACTTACATGCATACATACATAAAATAAAAACAATAACATAATATATATATATACATGTATATATATATATGCGTAATATGGTTAATATGCACGTAGCGTATATATATATGCATTTTATTACGTACGTACACATGGAATATGCAATAAACATACA
>LUCW03000655.1:47500-60000 GCA_001586965.3 Sphaeroforma sirkka
ACTTGCGACAAAATAATACGTGTCTAAAAGATCGCTGGCATTTCTCATCATGTGCCCGCATACCTGTCTCATAAGTTTGTAGGCAATACCCATCCGTCTGTGAGAGCGCATGACAGCAAGGGACGTAATGTGCCCATGAGGAGGAGTTGTTCCAGGGTCCTCTTCCATCTTCGCTAGTACGTATCCTACGATTTTACCGTCTTCTGTCTCAGCCACATATGAGAGCTGTGGCGGAAAAAATAGCATGTCAAATTCGAGAATCAGAAATACCATTATGACGTACATACAGGCAATACATATATAAATTAGGGATGTACTTGTTTAACAAAAAATGATGATAACTCACTCTTGCCTAAATAGGTACACAAAAAAGCTATATGTACATACGTAACTATGCATGTCCAAATTTATGTTAATCGTAAGTAGTATATATATATATATTCATACACACTTACGCATATGCATACGCATCCGCACACGTACACAAATGCATACATATATATATATATATATCTACGCATATTATACATGCACATATACTCAACAAGCAGGCATAGTAGGACGAATACACAGAAAAATGCATATATATATATATATGTATATACAACGATATATAATTATACATACAAATAGACATTCTTACATGTATGGACAAATGTATAAATAAATACATACAAACTTAAATACATTTATACATACATTATGCATACTCACATAAAGACATGCATGTATGTATATATTTATTGTGTTCAAGATAGGCACATGAACTAATTATATTCTGTGTATGTGAAGGCAACATGAAATGTAGAAACCTAACCTCCAGAGGCCTGTCAACACAGGGTTGTTCATCTATATTATGGGACTGCATATTAATATTTCTTCAACCAATGATAAAGGTGCACATAAAGCATATGTTGAACACAAGTATGTATGGATTTACGGAAATGAACACAAATAATATATCATAAACATATACGTACACTAGTAGTAGCAGTCAAGCAATATGTATCAGTTGACGGTTATAAATACACTAATACATATGATACAAGAAAGAATACCAGGACTTTGGGGAAGTCTAGCAATAGCAAAGAACACAGTACATTCACCCATTCTATCACCCACTCATCCATATATATATATATACCTGTACACAAACACGAAAATATGTATAGATATATAACACATATACTCAGGCACAAAAATGTAAGTATAAATTATATATATATATATTTATATATATATATATAATTATATGAAGGAAGGCATATATACAGTTATACAACGTAAATTTACAAGAACAGGGGCACATCCATAAATATTTCTATACATTATATATACATAAATAGACGGTCATATTTAGATACGTATATATTTATATACATTTATATACACATGAATACATATATACATAAATACATATATACATAAATACATACACAACACACACACACATACACACACACACACACACACACACACACACACACACATATATATATATATATATATATATATATATATATATATATATATATATATATATATATATATATATATATATATATATGAAGCGTTTGTTATATATGTATCGTAGCTCACACACAGTGTGAAGCATTATAGTGATAGATATAGCTATAGATGACCATTTTGTCAGAATATCACAGCATAAGTTCCATTCAATTACCTGCGGCCATGATAAGGCATGGTAAAAGTAATATTTCATCTGGTAGTTCTCCGGTAGACAAATAAGATTGCAGTGCTGCATTTGAAATAAATCATCGTTGGTGGCTCTCCTGATGCAAACCATTGTGCATACCCTCTTGAAGTTTATATTGAAGTTTACAGAGATATATCACAGTCCCTGCCAGTACTTGATATTCATTTATATTTATATTATATAACTAGTATTTCTATTATCAGCCGACAGCACAGGAAATAATATGGTAGTTGGAACTGAGGGACAGATCTCATCGCCACAATCGAATTCTCATCTGAATCAGATCCCCCCCCCCGTCTATTGTTACATATATAGTCGCGTGTCGCATGTAAAATAGAAGTTCGGTATGTTGAACTGTAAAAAAGTGATGACGCTATTTCGTGTGTGTACCGAACAGCGACCAATACGGTCATGGCAACCATTGCTCTCATGGCTTTTTTACATAGTACCTATTTGTGCATTTGCATGCATATATCCAACAGTACAATTCACCTCATATATGTGAGTTTTCTTCTAGATGAAAAAGGTTATTGGGGCAAGAATATATTCCATACTGTTGATGTGTGTGTGCCATTCAGATTCTAGATTATATTTAAGACGAGCACTGATTTTAACAATAGCTAAAATGGAGCAGTAGGAATGAACACGATAAACTAAATTACAAGTTGTAGCTTGTAGCTCCTCCAAGCGAAAACTTGAACCATATGCTGATCTTGCGTTGACATATATGCGGGTAAAGTTATCCTAAATATTATTTATATGGCTAAGTCACGATTCACTGAAATGAAAGGCGGTAGATGGGTGCGATCATGCGTGTTCGCGTTCGTTGTGATGATTTTGGTATTGTCACTTCTACTACTACAAAGTCAGAGGGCGGTTGGAGGCTTCCATTCAATTACTCCTATACATCACAGTAAAGAAATGAAAGAGCAATTTTCGGCCATAGGTGCAATGAACATGGTCATGAAGAATAAGAAGCTGAATGCATGGCAGAATGGATTAGACGAAGAATATAGCAGTGTCAGCTCCTCAGCTGTGATTGAAGTGAGCAAAACCAGGGAAAGTATAGACACATTGTCTGCAAATAAGACATTCACTGTAAATACTGACCTAGAGGATAGTAAAAATACCAGTCATGGAGATGACGGTAATCACACAAATGCCCATGCAGTCGACCACAGTATTTTCCACACACAATCGATCTCTGATATCAAGACAAGCGGCGACGGAGAAGATAATCAAACGATTGCTGCAACGACGTCGGTGGTGGTTCAGAGCCACGATGACGATCATGTTGGAAATGATAGTGGAGACAATAAGCTCATCAATCAAGATGAACATATTCAACCCAACACCAAGCCCGAGACAGTCGAGGGTACAGCGAGTGTGAACACTTCATACATAAACGTACCTAAGAACAACACGACTGCACTGGAAAATGACATGACAAACGGAACAAGTCTCGTTGCGCTCCCAACAGAGACACTCGATTTGAAAGCTCAGATGGCTGCTATTGAAGAACTGACGGGGAGGTTCAAATCAGAGCACGAAACGGAGGTGAGCTGTATGTTTGACTAGTGGTTTTTCTTGTTTCGATTTTCGGTATCGTATAGCATTGTACAATGTTTTGCCCGTGCCTCGTTGATACTCCCGTCTACTTGTATTTGGCAGCTGTGCTAGTTGGGTATGATCTCTTAGGCGGCATGTAAAGTTGGTTTTGGTCAGCTTGAACTGAGCTTGTATGAATCATAGACGTGCAAATGTGAACGAACGTTGTATTGAGAATGCACAAGATGGCAATGCCCATTCGGTTTGCCGTACCCTCTCCGTAGAAAATGCTGTTACTACCATCGATCTTGCCGCATTTACGTTCATCAAGAAAGGAAAGGGCACAATCATAATGAACTTCCAATCAGAAGTTTATTATCATGTTGACGTATAAGCCGCTCCTAAATATTCTTGAAGCTCTTGGAAAGCTGATATTTTTTTAAACTTACCATGACTGTCGATTACAACCCGCGGCTCCAGGGAGTGTAGAGATTGCAGATACGAGTTAGTTTTAATGAGGTATACCTTAGTTTTATTGCAGCAGATATAACTGTGCCTGTGATGAGGGTCCTATGATATCTTTATAAGCGCATATTTCGCAAGAATGCATGGGCAGACATAAAAGGCATGTGATTGTAGACAAGCAATCGGGAGTATCGATGAACAATCTATCGAAAGTCCAAACTGTACTCTAAATCTCTAACCCTGTAATACTCCCTATGCTTATCTATAGGTGATAGTCAACGGGAAGAAAGTGCTCCGTAGTCTCAAAGTGGATGTGTACACAGATAAAGTGACTGGTATGGAGATTGATAATACAGTATCCATCCAGACATTTGATCCCAAGCTTCGTACTGTCGAACTGATTAGTCAGAGCGCCGTCAGTGTGAAAAATTCCGAACTCAAGATAAACAGTACAAGGCTCACGGCCTGCCAGCCAGTGCGATGGCATATAGTGGCCAGAGATAAGGTATGCTCTACCCGTTAGTTCTCGCCACACACTGTAGTTAGTATCCATGTCCTAGATGCATCAATTGTGAAAGTAGCCTTTTCAACAGGATTTCTTTCCGCATAATCTTGGAAACCGGCATTTGATACTGTGTTAAGAAGTTAATATCAAGATGATGAGTGCCTGTCTCATGCTAAGCAAGCGGGTTTAGCTCTTTCATCGGACATGCCATAAAGTACGAAGTTGCATTTGGAAACAGCTGCACTGAGTTTAGTAGACGAATAAATGCAGCGAAACAATTCATGTTATGTGACGTGGGTGTTGTGGAAAACACGTGAAACACAAACAAAACGCATTTTGAAGTCAACAATGTGTATCTAATGTAGGACAATAACCTTGTCACGGAAGGAGGCGAATCATTCTACGCTGAATTGAGAGGGCCAGCTATCATCTTGCCTTTAATACGGTACACCGGGGATGGAATATACTCTATTGAATTCACACCGTTCACCCCAGGTGAGATATCCGTTTGAGCGATTGTCCACAAGTCGTGTTATGGGTTTGCAGAAGATATTCCAACGCGTGCTTGCGTTGTATCGTGCTGCTCTTGATTGCACTATGTCATCTTGTATGATCTACAGAGATACTTTTAACAGAAATCACTTCACATTGTGTTGCCAACGCAGACTTCTGTGAAGCCCTTATGCTGACTATATGATACGTTATGATATCCAATATGTTTGTTAATTGTAATCGCATATAACCTGGCTATTTATGGGATGCGACGTAAAGCCGCGTCTTTTGACTTTCTACTGAACGCACGCGCAGTCACGAATAGATGATATAGTGTTATTATCGGTGGATAATGGTATACGATAGGAGCTATAGCAAAATATTAAGGACCATGACATACACTGCAGCGCAATTGAAATATTCTTTGTTACACAACCAACACAGTCAAGCACACATGTTTTCCTGCTCAAATTTGGGGAATATTTTCACTAGTTTATCTTCGATGTACCAGCTTGTTAATCTTAGTGTATATACAACCAATCATACGAACATGTGGTAATCATCTCTCATTATATAATCGAAAGTTATCTTTCGAAAAGTCTCCGTAGATTGTAGTGCTGTATTTCTGCCGGACGAGATAGCTGCATAATCTGAGTGGGATAGACTAAGGATGGACGACGATTCGTCTAATGCGCTCTAAACGTGTTTGGATTTTCCTTTTTTTATTTGTATTTTAAGGCAAATACCAACTGCAGCTTCGACACGACTTTAGTCGTTTCTCCGGGACAAGCCACGGCTGCCAGACATTAGACAAATCCGGAATGTTTAATCACTTCAAAATTGATATTGAGCAGATCAAGGTGAGTGTCAATATGTCTCTATATGTAGATTAGCGATGTTTGCGACCAATTACATGATTTATCTATGATGACTCGCAAAATTGCTTCTATTTTTAAAAACTAATAAGAAAACAACCAAACTTCAAGAGACCAACACTTCATTCAGCATTTCTGTCTATCGTGAGGTTTTTGAATTCATATCTTTGATAGAAGGTTTTCCGCAAACTAAACATCACCTGGACAGTTGCACGATTCATGTGAATGTCTCTTTTCATTCGAGGATTCATTGTGCCCGGACAAACGTTGTGCTATCTATGTATATAAATATATTTATACACACACAAACACACACACACACACAAACACACACATATATATATACATATATATATATATATATATATATATATATATATATATATATATACATACATATATATATATATATATATATATATATATATATATATATATATATATATATATATATATATATATATATATTATATATATTATATATATATATATATATATATATATATATATATATATATATATATATATATATATATATATATATATATATATATATATATATATATATATATATATATATATATATATAATATAATTATATACATGTGTATCATTATTATATTATCATCTCCACATTGACGATGATTGACTGTCCAATACCTCCCAATGCCCATCTACTGTATCAGGTAGAACTAGGTGATGCTTCCGATTGTGCCGAGGCTCTGGCCAAAGCACCTTTGAGGGGTGAATGGCGAAAGCTCAGTCGCAAGAATGACAGTGTACAGGTTCTTGATCCGGCCGCGGAGTCCGCTTGGGAAGTAGGGTGGCCAGATTTTGCGGCCGCTGCACTCAGGACTGGCTGGGTCGAGTTCATGGACGGTGCGTATAGTATATGTGACGATAAGGCATAAGTGTTACAAATTGCGTGTTTTTGAGACGATAGGCGTGTACAAAGTATGAGCTTAGATTAATCTGCTAAGCGTGTGCTACACGTGTGAAACAGTGTGTGATAAGTATCTTCTGTGCCCGCTAGCTGTTCTTTATACCTGCGCATCTGCCTATAGTTATAAGTACGCATGGGTGTGGTTCTAAACAAGCTACTTTTCGAGGCAACACACCGAGTCGTGTCGTCATTCGTTTTAGTTAAGGTGTCACGTTCGCCTACTCGAAATTATCTTATTTTTATAGCGGAACTCAAAATAGGTAATTTCTATCGCGAATACCAGGTGAATGGGATCTGTATTTGACGAAGAAAATGAATAAGAAGCAGGCGCAGTGTGCATGGAAACGGGAACAGCCTATGAAGGCTCTCTGGGTGTACACACCCTATGATTACAGCAAGTACTGGTTCTATCCTAGGCCTGCGTTGATGGGTAAGTACAAATTAAGCACACGATTTTTTGTTTTGTAGTGATGTCTATACTGTGTAGGTCACTTCCCATTAAGACGCTTCGATCATGTTACCATGTACTGGATCATGTTACCATGATTTGGATCATGATATCATGTTTTGTATCATGTTACCATGTTTCAAATTATGTTACCATGTTCTTGAGTTCGACGATCAATGATGGTACATTTGCATGCTTTGAATTCAAATTCTACATTCTAAGCTGCGATGATTCCTTTTTTTATAGCACCTCAAGCGATCATCATAAGATCAAGTTTCATGCGTGTAAGTATGTAGAAATTGACATCTAGCTCGCTCCTATATCGAGCCACCTGCCATGCTGGCTCCAATCTTTATTATGTAGCAAGGATTCTATCACACCACGTCTGTGATACCAACGAAACTTGTTTCCGTCTTTCAAAGTTTTCACCATACCAGTTCTTTTTTTTCCGATTCCACGTTTGGAACAGGAAAATGGATACACGTACTTGGTGATTCGCTAGATGAAGGCTATCTTTTTGACATCTTGACGTACGCACTTAAGCAGCAATACAGCGAAATCCCAGGTTTGTGCTTATATCTATGTCGAGTGTGCCATCCCATATACTATATTTGTGAATGTACGTTCAAGAACCTTTGAACGCTTGGAACCTATTTCTGGAGTTCAATTGTACTATTTCAAATCATCTAGTATACTCTTGGTACTGCGCTGTTTGCCGTGACTATCGTATTCACGTACTGAGATAGACTAATCGAATACCATCAGCACCCCGATGGCGCAAAGCTGTAGCAGAATAATGCTATAGTGTGCTCGGGACTTTTCAGTAGGTTTACCGTTTTTCAAGACATATCCATTGTGTTTAAACGCGCATCATCTGTCTCACTTAACGGTATGTACATGACACTCAATGATTCTCAGCTCCACAAACAGCCAAGATACATTAATTGAGAATTTCGTTGGTTCATGTCGTCAAAATATTTATTTGTGCACATTTCATAAGTAGTAGTCTGGACTTACCATTAATAGACTAGTTGAGCACATCGTTCACGAGAGCCAGTGTCCTGGACAACATGTTCGTGGATTAATTATGCACACGGTTTTGTAAATACTGTACCACATTCGTATATACGTGGTTAGTCGTAAATACAGCGACTTGTTCGCATAGTCAAACGAGCTATCGCATGCCGACAGCAAAAATTCGAAATACACAGCAATATACTTGATCGACTGTGGTGTATTAAGCAACTTCACAAATTTACCGATGTATATACATAGCCACATGGTTCTAACCAAATATTTCGTCTCATTTCGATGTATGTACTTGATCTCCACAGTCACTGCTGACGTCACGCTACCAGGCTGGGATTGGAGCGACCAGCATCCACTACGAATTTTCCATTTCAAGAAGCTTCGCTTCACAATGACCTTTCAAAAGCTTACTCGCCCACGAATAGACGGTATAGTGATAATATATATATATGTGTGTATATGTATATATATATGTATATCTATAAATATATGTATATATATATATAGAATCTATATATATGTATATATATATACATATACGTTTATACATGTATACATATACATATACATATATAAATAGATGTATATATATACATATATATATATATATATATATATATATATATATATATATATATATATATATATATATATATATATATAAAATTATATAAATATATATATATATATATGTATAGGTATATATTTATTCATATCTCTTGTGTGTACACTAAGGTACCGCATATGCACTCAGCTTTTCGCACCGAGTCTTCTGCTGTGTTACGCGCTCCAAGAACGACTATTCGGCCTTTCAAGGGCTGGCATCGTTTGGGTCGGATATACATCCACTTCCAACGACATTGCTGAGTTAGCACCTACAGTACTGTGATCCTATTCGTGCGCGAAGCTGTCCGTGTCTACAAAGTAGCTATGGGCTACCTGTATATTGAGCACTTTCTCGACGGTATCATCTCCTGCACTTGCTTTCCCGCAATGGCTTCTCTGCGGTTGTGGGGCCGGCTTTGTTCGTTCTATGGACGATGATTACGACCCGTTTGATTATTATATACTATTGTTGTCGATGAGTAGGTACTCTCTGTAAGTGCAAAATCACTATGTGGCGATGTACTAAGTACATCACAACTATGTGTAACGTATGGGATTCTTCGCTAAGTGCAAATGTGCAAAAGTATCGAGCATTCGTATTACGCTAAGTCTTTGGAAACACTTCCAAAACATTCAAAATACCTGACACTGAGATAAATGCACTCAGCATGCACTAGTTTTCAGTAGACACTGATATTCACAATACATCCAGGCTCCTCTTTGTTTTATTTGAATTGCTTGCGTCACAAGAAATGTGTCTCAACTGAGATCTATACGAGTATTATTCATAAAACCAGTATATGAGGAAGTATGGCCAACCACTCGTACTCCCCAATATATGCATGTGCGTGCATACGACAAGACGCTGAAACAAGCCACTATCACGAGCACCGCTATCTTACAACTCACGTAATGCTTCCTTTTTAACAACTGTGCACACTCCAGGTTTCCATTTCTATGAGGACCCCCAGGAGTATGCAGGTCGAGAATGGCCCGGAAGTGCCGGTATACACAACATGTGGCAAGAGGCACTTAAAGTACTTCCCGTAGGCCATCAGCCACGTCCCACGCTGGCGGTGTTTCATTTTGCCTTACATTCACTCAGTAGAGGCTTGAGTCCTGGTCTATACGAGCTAACGCTACGAAAGGTAGTTGCGTGCTACGGAAAAGTCTGTAGCGTTCAAGTCTCGATATCAAATAATGACATGTGGATATTATGTACATACCTTAAGAAAAAATACAAAGTATAGGTACTTTGGGTATCCGTCTATTCACCTGATTGAACCATCGTATGTTTGAGTAACTAACACTTATGGAGCTTACAACGCTCCAAAGGCCCTGTGCTCCAAACTAAACAACTCGAGGTGTTTGAAAAATCGATACCTAATAATATTCGAGTAGTTTTGAGAGTGTCATTATGAGACCTGCCTAGGACAGAGTTTTTTCTTGAGTGACTGGATTATATGCACTGCGAGCGTGATAGGTGTGTGTGCTTTAGGTATTGGTTTGCATCTGTTGCTTGTCATGCTGAATACTGTTAGTGATATCAGCCAGCCCAATGCTCCAAAATTCTTCAACCCCACACTCTATATGAGTTGATACGCACTCGCAAGTGTTTTGAAAGGTATCCAAAAAAAGATTGGTGAGGCATGAGCGACTGAGTTATGAGCGATATGCAATTGATTTAGGGAGAACATACAAAATCTCATAAAGATACATCCATAGACCCTGGGGTTTTCAGTGGCTTTAAAAGAAACTAATAGGTGATTTGTTTTTGCTGTATCAGCTCGTATATTGGTGGAAGAGCAACCAAGAGTATGGCGATGTCCCATTGGTGTGGAGAGGCTCGTCTGTGACGCACTTCCACGACAGAGAGGACTACCTGCACCAGAAACACAGGTGTCTAACTCGTTATAGACTGCTGGAACGGGACCGCATCGCAAAGGTACGTGTTAATAGGTTGGTACTCTCAGGGAAAGGATTGATTGATCAACCCTGGAAGCGCCTGACCATATTCATATACATATACTTTTCATTCTCGAAGTGGCTTGGATCAGCTTCAAGTACGTCTTAGTATCAACGGTCTCGGTAAAGTTGCAGAAATGATTTAAAAATGGCACCAGCCTCTGTTCTTGTAACCTGTCTTGGCGTAAAGCCACGGTGTATTTTGTTCGCTAGCTTGCCCATATGCATGTGTACAAAGCAAATGCGCGCGGAGTTGGAAGTATCCACCAACTGAATACTCCCACGATCCTGAATCGTCTTCGGAAGATTCATTACTTCAAGCTTAACACTGTCAACATCGTGATATACCTTCAGACCGTCATGAGAGAAACCAACACACCGGTATTGGACATGTGGAGTGTGACTGATGGCCGTCCAAGTGCCTCGTGGGATAGACGCCACTTCTCTGACCGTGGTGACTGCTACGGTACTAAAGTAGAGAGATCGATGGTTTCAGTGTTGTTAAGTCACCTGTGTATCATGAGCTCAAGAAAAATTGGAGGGTTGAGCTAGATTGATACGATGTACACTGAAAACATAATAGAAAATAGTATGTGTACTGTAATTATTAGAATGCAGTCAAGACCAATAGCCTCGATATTCCTCGATATCTGTTCTGCAGGCAAATAAAAGGTACTTTGCTGACCGCTTTGTTTGTGCCATTACCGGTGCTTTAGTATCTATGGAGTTGGCACTTTACAATACCATTTATGAAGTATACAACGATTGCGGCGAGAGAGTAGAATCAGGCACTATGCCTCTCATTTTCTGGACTAATTTGGTATACTGAAATATTCAGACATATGTTGAATAGATCCTAATACATTACACAAATATCACATGTGATCCTTACAGTCATTGTTTGTAAATATGAGTGAATGAAACATACTTGGTAAACTGGAATATATAGTAATCGACTACTAGGTGGGTGGTAATACATCTACAGAAAAAAAATTGTTATATGTTTTCTATGCACGTTGTTTTCTTTAGTGAATGAAGTAATTTGGATATACTGTATTAGTTACCCGCTACTTCACGAGATATGTCGTAAAACATACTGGGAGACGCCACCATCATGTGATCTCTACACACGTTGTTTGTACTACTTTAGTGAACGAATGTAGTTTAGTATACCGGAATATGAAGGCATCAATTCTCAAAACATATACTAATGCATTATAAGACGATGATATCAAGCTATGTGATCCCTGTCAATAGTATGCGAACCTGCGCATTGTTCGTATCCAGGGATAGTATAGCATCTATTCTATTCGATATTTTGTATCACTTTTATAGCAAGATGATTTCACGCTATGGTATTCCTATGCACATTGTTTTGTGTTAGTTTTGTGGGTTTTACATTTCCACTGGGACACTACAGTCTACACTGAGCAAGAAATGCTGCAACCTGTTGTTATTTAAAATACATCGTTCACTTGTGGAAATCGCCGCTAATCGCCATAAACCCTATAAATATATATACAACCCTACATATAAACCCTATATATATATATACAACCCTTGATATAAACCCTATATATATATATACAACCCTACATATAAACCCAATATATATATATACAACCCTTGATATAAACCCTATTTATATACAACCCTACATATAAACCCTATATATATATATACAATCCTTGATATAAACCCTATATATATATATACAACCCTACATATAAACCCAAAATATATATATACAACCCTTGATATAAACCCTATATATATATACAACCCTATATATAAACCCTATATATATATACAACCCTTGATATAAACTCTATATATATATACAACCCTATATATAAACCCTATATATATATACAACCCTTGATATACACCCTATATATATATATACA